>JAUMHH010221899.1:0-12126 GCA_032359455.1 Chlamys rubida
ATTGGCAGGACATCTCTAAAACTACGACCAACGACTACATTGTCGTCTTGCTCCAACCATGTGAGCTTGTCTATGATATTTTTGTAATGCTTGCATCATTTGCATTTTGCAACAAAATGTACGAGGGGGCAGGCTCCTATGTAATTTTAACGTAGCTGGAGTACAATCTCTACATAGTACACTGTGCTACCCAATTTACTTTCCTAATCATAAAAGTAGTTTTCAGCAGAAGGGATTGAAAAGAAAACGATACACTGGTGCACGTGGCAACAACAGTACGGAGTTAATATATAAAAACCGTAATACTGGCGGCAGTGGTGGGATTATTACAGAATCGTAACACTGGTGGCAGCGGTGGGATTATTACAGAATCGTAACAATACCATCAATTTTAAAACTGTGGAGAAATGTTTTGTAAAAAAACATACACTCTTGTAATCAGTGGCACCATTTGCTAACAGAATATTTTCGTATTTGATAAGGATTTTTGTTTATGGCGGACTATTCCCTAAGCATACTACTCTTAAATAGAAAGTAGTTCATATGCATGACGTCTACTAGGGCGTGCAAACATATTTTCACTTTGAAAATAAGTTTGTAAAATGGAAAAATCCCTTCTTAAGTCCTTTTCAACTCGTTCAATAAATCTTCTTCACCCAACACAGAATGCGTAAAATTCTTCTCATGTATTCCAACAGTAAAAACTCGTGATAATGGATTTGATATGCTTCTGATAGAGGGCCATTCACTCAACAGCCGGTCTAACATATTAGCCATCCACCAATAAATCTTATTTTTCTATGCACATGGTCACCCATGAGGTCGATGCACTATGTCCAACGATGCTTAAGGCCCAAAACACCATACTGATAGATACTAGGAGGTTGGTCATACAACCATCCCTCAACTGCTGTCTTTATCAGATTGTTAATAACGTCAAAGCAGTACTTTTTTTATTATTAATTTGGGAACAAAGTGGTCGCTTGGAGCCCAGTCTGGTGAAAAGAGCGGATGGCCCAAACTTTTTAAACCTGTTACGCTTCACTGCGTCAGGTGAATGTCGACACGCGTACGGATGCCTTTATCAGTGTCGTGTTGGTGCTACACGCCTTCCATAACGTTTCCGTGCCGTTTTGCAACCACGAACGGTCCAAGACAACAGAGTTATCACAGTTAATAGTTTGTCGACGTGTAATCAATAGGCAAGACGCCCTTGGCGTCCCGTAACATTGTCGCCATGACTTTGCCAGCCGAAGGCGGACTTTTGAACTTTTTGTGACATGTTGAACCGACGGCAGTACAGAGTCTGTTTAGTTATTTTGTCTCTAGGTAGTGATAATGGATCAATATTAAATCACGATTAATAACTCTCTGAAATAAGTTCTCCGAATCCTGACTGTATTTCACCAGAAGCGTTTAGGAAGTTGCAGCAAGCACGGTCTCCTGGTCTTCAGTGATAGATGTGAGGATTCATCGCATGGTCAGCTATCTCATATATAAATGATCAAATGACTCATCATCCTGTTTTGTTACCTGTCTCTTTTAAAACTATGCCAGCTATTTATAGCTAGATATCCTAACATTTGAAAGCTATTAAAACTATCAATTGCCCACAAGCTCCAAATAATTCTAAATTGTAATTTGAAAAGCTTAGACCAATTACATATGTAAAAACTCCGCATTTGAGGCCCTTGAAGGGTTGTTGGAACAGTCGAAAAGTACTCACGTCAACTATGATTGTTGTTCCTACACATTCAATTGAAAAATAGTTCCCAACAGAACCTGTTTAATATCTATTGTCAGCTCAATGGATAGTGCATCTTCCAAATAAGGCAATATCAATATTGTTAATACCGCAGACTAGATACACAAAAGCAAAAGAAAATATTGCTTTACACGCGATAGGGGTTGTGCATGTAGTAGATAACATTCTCTAAACCAATTCTAAATTATCATTTATCAGTTTCCATTGTCACAGAGTAATGTCAAATTGCAATTTTTTCTTTTATTACTCGAAAAGGGCTTGGAAAATGAACTTGCTAGTTTAAGTGACCATTTTAAAAAGTGATTCCTCATTTTCCACTTTTTTATTTAACTTGCATTTTTTGTCTGGTTCTTCTTCAACTACTGGAACATTTAGAAATGTTTACTTTTTTATTTTCCTATAACTATTATTTATCTATATTTCTCTTTTTTATCATTCATTTATTTATTCATTTATTTATATTGTTTTGGAATGCTGTAACTAGTGGTTGACAGTACAATGAAATCGTGTTACTTAAGTCATTCATTATAGCATGAGCATGTCTTACACCAGCTCGGAACATATTAAACGTATCAAATGGTTCTTCCATCTTTCATCAGAAATATAGTACGTTACAGTATTTGTATAAAAAGAGTTTTCTTCCTTTAATCATTGAATTCAATTTGATCTTTTAAGGCAATGAAAAAAAATCAATAATCTTTAGGAACTGTTACCATGATAAGTTTAGAACTAAGAATTAATGTATTGCATTAATATCAGAGATACATTAATATTCGTAAATCAACCAAAACGTCCTACTCATGTATCTTCTAACTCTGTTAATTTTAAAGCATGAAACCGGATGTTCATAAAGTCATATAATATTAAAATGATAATAAGAAACATAAGGTCACATAATGTCCATGCTATTTTTTAAATTAATTGCTAAAAAACAAAAAAAAAACAATATTTGCTAGGTTCCAAATATATATATTTCCTAAAGAAGTCTACAAAGTTGTTTTTGGCGATGTCCATTGTGGTCAGTTCTAACTCTTGGAAAAATATTTGTAAATATATTTACGACCGCAATAGCACAGTATCCCGGTGTTCCCCCATTGACATATGCTTTGTAAACATGTGTTTCAGGCGTTCGACGTCACGGTGACTTGTATTTCACACAAAACACATTTTAATTTCTGAAACACATGACATGCAAACATCATATCATCAAATCAAAATAAATAAATTGTTTCCAACGCTACAGCTGTGTTTTAATTGGACCCCATGAGCGTATACAAACAGGAGGGACATTTTGAAATTGTAACGTACGCATATATTATTATACCATTATGTTTAAACTAAGTCTGTGATTGAGCAGTTTATATATGTTGGAAGATGTCATTGTTTCAGAATATACGCCTCTTATGCAGGTTATGTCACTGATGCGTTGATGCATTTTCTTGTTTCCAATTTTCCTTAAAAAAGAAAGCACGTTTGTGCATGAACAGTTCATTGAAAGTGCGAAAACTTCTTATAAACGTATAGCAATACCAAAATGGATTTTGTTTTCATTATCTGTAAAGAATGTCAATGAACTCCTTACTCGTATCAATATAAATTGATCCTATGGATACCCGGTTATGCCGGAATAAGTGGAAATGAGAAAGTAGATAAGGTTGCCAAAGCAGCTCTTAACCTACATCAAATAGATATTAAAATACCTCATAGTGATTTAAACCTTTAATCGCGAATTTTATTAAAACTTCTTGAAAGAATAAATGGTCTAACATAACAATACATTATTTGCAATTCAACCTAACGTAGGTTCATGTGCTACAAGTAGAGCAAACAGCAGAGAGGAAGTTGTCCTCTCGCGACTGTGCATAGGCCATACCTACATCACACATTGTTATATTTTACATAAAGAAAAGCAACCTTATGCCCATGCATGTGAACAGCCCTTCACAGTCAAACATTTTATGATTGTATGCGCTGATTTCAAACAAAAGCGTGACAGATTCTATCATGTATCGTGTATGAAAAGTTTATATGATACAGATTCTGTTCAATCATTATGTGATTATTTACACTCAATTTATCTTTATAATAAAATCTGGTATAATTTAAAACCAATTCGTTCACTATTGATATATTTTACACTTGTACACCTTTTAACCCTTTTTACTTCTTGTTTGATGTAATGATTTTTGTGATTGACTAAATTCTCTAAATGACTTGCATTGTCGATGGGCTGTGAAACAATCCTAAAACATGAAACAAAAGATCACTAAGCGCACCGAATTGTATTACTAGGATTGAATTTGCGAAATTATGTTAAAAACTAACTTCACTTAAGGATCCATTTCCCAGTACACTGGTTTTCTAAATACAGAGTAGCTTCCCCTTATTTTGTTTCGGATATAAATGTATCTCATTTTGGCCAGGTTAATTCCGTTGACTAGGTAGCACAGTCAGTAAGAGCGACAGTCCTGCTGCATTTTTACTTTTAGTACATTGTTATTTGTTATATTTTGTTTACTTAATCATCATTATTTTTTCTTTTAAGTCCCACAAGGTATGCTTTTCCTTTCAGAAAGGACTGATCAAAGATATATAATACAAAGTATTGACTCGCCAGAAAAACGTTTTCAATGGGTAGTTCCAAAATTGGAAGTGGTAAAGGATAATTAAGACACAATTAAGATCTTTTACACATGTAGGAGGCATTTCGTTTTTTAATTTGCATGACTAAAAATATATAAATTAATCAAATTATCTGCTTCAATGAAATGATAACAATAGGCTATTCATTCAAATAATTAATTGATAATATAAAAACGTGCGTTTACCTATATTGTCAATGTATTGTCAAGCGTCAGAAGAAATGTGTTCCAAACATTCTGGAATACCTCAGATTTCCGTTGAAAAGGACTTGTCAAACAACAAACTGTTCATACGCTGACTGGACGTCAGACATAACGTGAAATCAAGCCATAGAACCAACAGAGAACATAAACGAAGCTTCTTGGATAAAACAGCTTGCGCCCTTCCGATGTTAGTTAGTGTGACAAACAATATCACTCACCGCACAAACTATTATCACACATGTGAGTTCCATATCATGCTTTGGTTAAGTTGTGTGATCACGTGGTACTTGATAGGATATAAAGAAGGGCGCTCGCACCCTCGAGTCAGTTTCTAGCTAAACGTCAAACAAGCAAGAACATCTATAGAGTATCTTGAATACAGTCCAAGGAGCACGTTACTGCGCAACCTCTTAGTGCAATGATAAGTATACAATCAGAAATACAGCTGGGACACTCTAAACTAGAGAGTGGCGCACCGCTTTCTGCTTCTATCTATGAGGCCGACGGTTTTGAATCCGATCGAATTTCTGTTGAAAATCAAGTCCATTCCATGATGTCGCATCAGGAAAGTAACGGATCCTTTACTATCAAGCATCACGTTGGTGTTCAGAAGACCAGAATGCCTCGCTCAAGTACAGAAGTGGAGAAATTGTCTGAGGAGATGGGAACCATCGAGAAACGTGAATATACAAACAAGAACACTCCATTTATACGGATTGAATATACCGAGTGGGGCGCAGGGATGTCTCCCCGGACCAGACACATGTACAGGCTGGCTCCAACAACTGTCGAGTTAGCCGGACAAAGTAACTCTAAAAAAGAAGAAAATATTATCATCATTAAAAACACAATCAAATCCATCTTAAGTTCCTACTCAGCGGAAGATCAAGCAAGGATTAGAAGACGATTTGCAAAATTAATGAAAGCGAGAAAGTAGCAGAAATGATATTCGTTTACATAGGAGTGCCAGGAAACGTGACATTCTAGCTTGCAGAGAGGTAATTCTACAGATAGATTACATGATGTATAGCAAACCGCATTTATTTGTAAAGTGTTAATTTAATACTTAGTTGATGCTTAGATTGAACACAAAAAGATGTCATTTTAGTTTGAGCAAGACTTTATGTAGAACTTTCACCACAAAATTGACCTCAGTGAGGAACAACTTAAATACGACAGACTATTGCTCAATATTGTTGTACTAGAAAAAAATGAAGCGCTGGAATTTGCATGCGGGATATCATATCGTCATTTAACTTAATTTTCATAACAAAACCACGTCGAGGACTTGTATTGTTGTTTATTACATTCAATTTGTATGAAGCTTCTTATAAGCCGAAAGTGCTACTGGCAATGAGTTGCTAATTAGAATTTTAATTTACGGTCTCATTATTTGTATATGAATATGTTTACAATGTGTCATAGCATGAACTTCGTTCTTTCAAAATAAAAGGTATTACTTTAGAATATGTCTTTATTGTTTGTGTTCTACAGTCTTTGAAGGTTAAGGGTACTACATGCATAACTATTATAAGTCAATCTCTATTATTGCAAATGTCACTGCTGTGAAATGTTCGTTTAAACAAGAAAAATTCTGAGGTCGAACTCGATATAAGGACTTTTACATTGCAAAGCCAACCCTTTACCGCTGGTGTCATAGGGGAATTGTGCACGCACATCATCAAAATGAGACTCTAACCTTTGCCAGAAAAATTCCCTTTGGCTGCTGTTGCTGTTGTTTTGTCTTAAAAATAGACTACTTAATACTAAGTCATAATATTTGGCGTACAAGTCTGCTGTGATTTCATAACGGAATCAGTGGTAACCTTTACCTTCAGGTCGCTTTTGGTTCCTCTCGTCATTTCACTATGACAGAATGTTTGACTGTGCGTATGTTCACAAAACAGATTCTACAAAATAAGAACTTTGTTTTTGATACGAAACGAACTACAATAGTACAATTTAATATATACATCTCAAATTGGCGACGAATTACATGCTTTACATGTTTACATTTCTTGTTTTACAACAAAATATAAAAAAAAATATCATCTCTCACGGTATAAATCAGGGTATTATATCTCTTTTAGCGATCATATTGCAACAAGAACAATTTTAATTATAACGGGAGTCATTACTGAAGTGCCCCAAATTAGCCCCTCGTCGCAAATGATGAATTTGAAATAGTTCCCAAAGCTAAAATACACTTACATACTAGGTTTGAACAAAATCAGACATAGAAAGGGACCTTCGGCATCACCTTGGCGTACACCTATAGATGTGTCAATCAATCACAGGCTAGAGCGGACATGTTTGATGGTCAATCTAAAATGAAATGCGTTAAGTACATCAGCATCTGGTCTACCAATGCTCATGTGCAGTTTCATATAAATACGAACAGCATTTTCTGAGAAAACGTAAAAAAAAAAAAAAAAAAAAAAAAAAAGAAGAAGAAGAAGAAGAAGAAGAAGAAGAAGAAGAAGAAGAAGAAGAAGAAGAAAAAGAAGAAGAAGAGGAAGAAAAAAAGAAGAAGAAGAAGAAAGAAGAAGGAAAATAAAAATAATTAAAAGTCCCCCACTGTGTTTGGGGACTTAATGTCAATCAATTCCCAAGTTTTACTTGATAATTGAGCAGGCAGCGTAATACACACAAATGTTTGTGAGACTACGATGGGTTAGGTGTAATACACACGTTCACGAGTTACTGGTAAAATGTACTCGGCTATTTCAGACTTATAACCACTTCAAATAAAATCTCTGCCGTTAACCTCTTTTGAAAAGATATCCTGTAAAAGATATTTAAATATAAGAGTCTGAATTCCAGCTTTCTAGTCCCGGTCTAGCCTGAATTTTAACAATCAGAACGCTGTCGTTATTTTGAAAAAATAGTCTTCCTGGGTATGGTTTTCTTCTAAGAAATGTTTACCAAGTGGGGCCGCGGTGGCCAAGTGGTTAAGGCGTCTGACATTCTGATACCACTAGACCTCCACCACTGGGTCGCGGGTTCGAGGCCTAAAGGGGGCAGTCGCCAGGTGTTGGCCGTAGGTCGGTGTTTTTTCTCCGGGAACATCGGCTTTCCTCCACCACCAAAACCTGGCACGTCCTTAAGAAGAAGAGAAGAAAAAAAAATAATAATAAGTCCCCCACTGTGTTTGGTGACTTAATGTCAAACAATTCACATGTTTTACTTGATAATTGAACAGGCAGCGTAATACACACAAATGTTAGTGAGACTACGATTGGTTAGGTGTAATAAACACGTTCACGAGTTACTGGTACTCGGCTATTTCAGACTTATAACCACTTCAAATAAAATATCTGCCGTTAACCTCTTTTGAAAAGATTTCCTGTTAAGGATATTTAAATATGGGAGTCTGAATTCCAGCGTTCTAGTCCCGGTCTAGTCTGAATTTAAACAATCAGAACGCTGTCGTTGTTTAAAAAAAGTCCTCCAGGGTATGAATTCTAGAGTTCTAGTCCCGGTCTAGCCTGAATTTAAACAATCAGAACGCTGTCATTGTTTAAAAAAGGCCTCCAGGGTATGAATTATAGAGTTCTAGTCCGGGTTTAGTCTAATTTTTAACCCTTGTAGATACAAAAAAAAACATGTCGCGTTTTGAAAAAAGTAACGTTGTCTCATTTAAGCTTCTCCTGTTTTATAATGACATGTATACCAGTTTGACAGGTTTCCCATTAAACAATGGATATTAAACAGAAGAAAAATATCATCTCATTATTAAATACTGTTATGGTTTGGTGTACAATGGATTTATTTAATCTTACCTCGCTTTTGGTCTTATTTAAAAAGCGGTACATACACATGTAGTTGTTATTCACTGTTCAGCATTTAGGGCAATCGCAAGGTGCCTTCGGCATAAACACAGGCACGCACGGAGGCACGTCCTTAATTACCTTAGCTGTTAACAGGATGTTAAACAAAATAAAAGCCAAACCCAATTCCAGATATATAGTGGTTCATTGTCATTTCCGGCTCCATTTCCGGCTCCATTTCCGGCTCCATTTCCGGCAAGAGTCCAGTGTTATGTATATGCAATACATTATGCGCACCATATATACTGTGTAAGGGGAAGCAACTCCAATATATGTGTGTATTGTAACTCTTCTTGTGAGGAGGCAAATTAAGAATATAAAAAGGATTAAAAGAGGAGCACATGTTTGTGTCAGACTTCCAGTTGGTTATTTCACTAAGACCGGAACATGGTGGAGAATCCAAATTATAAAACCAGCTTAAGGTAAACGGACATATTGAACTGTTTTGTTTTTTCGCCAAGGATGAATTCCCCGTCATTTGACTACAGTTTTATGAAAGATTGGGATATTGAATCTTCGACTCCTCATCAGGCGCGTCATCCCACAAATATGGCGGCTGCAAACGGCGGGAACATGCCATTTTTTGCCCCCAGACCTTTACAAACTTTTCATGGTTATGCTCATGAGGATCCATCCAAATTTGTACAAGAATTTACATCATATGTTGTGTTACATGGACTGGAAGGGAGGGATGCCCAGATTGTAGCTGGCTTTCACCTACAGTTAGGGGGCCCGGCACTCACGTGGTTCAACCAGTTATCGGCAACAACTGTTGTTACATGGAGGCGAGTGAAACAGGCTTTCGAGGTGCAGTATTTGTCAACAGACCCCAGTCTCAACCCACAGTTAATTGCAGACAGTGAACTTTTCAACACCCTTGTGTTGAAGGTAGGGCAGCCCATAGAGGACTTTCATTCAGTATTGGTGCAAAAAGGTCAGAGATTAAGGAAAACAGATATTGATATTATGAACAGATTTATAGATGGACTTCCCGATCAGCTCAAACTGTATGTTCGCACAGGTAGACCTACATCTTTACATGAGGCATTGTCACAAGCGAAAATGGGGGAAGCTTACAAGTTGAGGTACTCGCCATATCCCTTTGCTACACCCCCGGTTCAATCAGTACCAGTACAGACTCCACCCGTTACACAACCCCAACAACCAGCACCACCCATGGTCCAGGCTGCCATGATTCAACAGGAAACCAATAATGCTTGTAAATATCTGGAGAAAAGGATGGAGGTGTTAGAGTCCAAACTCTCATCTCTTTTTTCCCAGTCATCTCAGCAGTCATATCAAGGCAGTTCTAACAGGCGGACATGTTACAAGTGTAAGGGACAGGACCATATCAAAGCTAACTGCAAATGGAATGGTAAAAGATCCAGTAACCCGGATGTGCAGTGTCAAATATGTGACCAATTTGGACATGCAGCATCAGTGTGTTTGGGAAACTAAAAGATCCCAGGCGACTACAGGCGCCATCGTCTGGGGAGAAATTTTGTAACTCCAAGCGTCATGATTGTAACCAAGTGTTGGCAGACCAGAATAATGCAAACATTTCTTCGGACACTGATGTACAAGATGGTGATATTGATTCAGATGATAATCAAGACAATTTTTCACATTTTTTGTTTATGCCTCTTAATATTGGTTGCATGAAAGTGTCAGCATTGTTAGATTCAGGAAGTTCAATTAACTTGATGTCTAAATATTTGTTTGAAAAAATACCCCATCATTGTAAAGGGGTAGTGAACAGTTCAGCACATGAAACTATGAGATTAGCCAACAATCAGGTTGTTAGTGTTGAAGGTCAAGCAAAGGTCAAGGTTAATATACATAACCAGGGTAAATGTACAATTACAGTGTATATTATTGACCAGGTATCGCACCCGCTTATTTTGGGTACAGATTATTTGAAATCAAACAACATTATTTTAGATTTTTCTGAAAAATGTGTGAAATCATCACAGTTTAATGTCAAATGTAAACAAACAACTGAAATATTGCCAAATAGTGAGGTGATTCTATGGGGCAAGACGCCTGAGGTACTAGGTTATGGCACTCAAGGTGTGTGTACTATAGGTTCTCATGTGTCAAAAGCAGGCCTGTTGGTGGCCAAGGCTGTAGTTACTGTTACTTTAAACCATATGGTTCCAGTGAAACTACTTAACCCTTCAAGTTCTGTTGTTACTGTGTATAGGGGTAACAATTTAGCTAAGTTAACATTACTTGATAGTACGCATGGTGTTTTAGTATGTGGTGAACCACAACAAACATTACATGATGATAAAATGTGTGCTAATGTACAAGTACATCAAAGTACTGAAAGTACTGAAAGTGTTGACAACAATGTACAAAATGATTTTCAGGAGTTTATTGACAATTTTGATTTGTGTAATGACAATTTAAACAATGAACAGAATCAAAGTTTACAAGACTGTTTGTATAAACACAAAGATTTGTTTGTAACCAAATGTAATCCGGATTTAGGATTTACCAATGTAGTTCAACATACCATACACTTAAAACCAGACGCGAAAACTTCTCACCAGAGAGCATATCGCTTATCCCCAGAGAAACGCGAGGTTTTGAGGCACCAATTAGAGGAACTGAACAGACAAGGTATCATATCACCTGTAAGTGATAGTGAGGATTTGCCAATCACAAGTCCAGTAGTGTTAGTTTCCAAAACTAATAGGCAAGCAAAGGGACACAACTCGTCAATGACTAAGGAAGAAGCCTTGCGGTCATATCGTTTTTGTTGCGATTTTCGTTTTCTAAATTCACAGATGAAGGAATTTCGCTATACAATTCCTGATTTACAAGAATTAACAGAATCATTCACCGACCGCGTACCAAACTTTTTTACCTCAATTGATTTGTCGTCTGGGTTTTTCCAAATGGGAATCTCACCAGAATCAACCAAATACACTGCGTTTAATACATGTTTTGGAACGTACAAGTTCCTGAGACTTCCAATGGGATTACGAACTTCTCCCAATTCATTTCAACATTTGATGGACAAAGTGTTAAGTGGTCTCACATTTCGGGCAGCACTATGTTACCTGGACGATGTTGTTATTACTTCCGAGACTTTTGAACAACATATGACTGACTTGGAGGAAGTATTAAGTCGGTTTCGTAAAGCCGGACTTAAGTTAGGCCCAAGGAAATGCCGTTTTGCCCAGCATGAAATTGTGTTTTTAGGTCATTTGATTTCGTCGTCTGGTGTGTCACCACCTCCGGATCGTGTTTCTGCCATAGAATCTTACCCACCACCAACCGATGTGAAATCACTTCGTCGTTTCTTGGGAATGATAGGTTGGTTCCGCAAATTCATTCCCAACTTCAGTACAATAGCCTCACCACTCCATCATCTTCTCAAAAGAGATGTGAAGTTCACATGGTCATATCAACATCAGTCATCATTTGAAGAGTTGAAGAGCCTGTTGCTCAAGTCACCAGTGTTGGCTTTTCCTGATTTTAACAAACAATTTCGCTTAGCGGTTGACACCTCCAGTCAAGGTATTGGATATATGTTGTATCAATACCACAGTGACAATGACATGGAAAATCCACGAGTGGTACGGTTTGGATCCAAAGCTCTATCAAAATGGCAGCACTCCTATGGACCCACGAAACTCGAACTGTTAGGTATGACAACAGCTATTTTGGATTGTGC
>JAUMHH010221910.1:0-12126 GCA_032359455.1 Chlamys rubida
TTAGACTTGACCTCACAACCTAACCCTATAGACTTGACCTCACAACCTAATCCTGTAGACTTGACCTCACAACCTAACCCTGTAGATTAACCTCACAACCTAACCCTGTAGATTAACCTCACAACCTAATCCTGTAGACTTGACCTCACAACCTAACCCTTTAGACTTGACCTCACAACCTAACCCTATAGACTTGACCTCACAACCTAATCCTGTAGACTTGACCTCACAACCTAATCCTGTAAACTTGACCTCACAACCTAACCCTATAAACTTACCTCACAACCTAACCCTGTAGACTTGACCTCACAAACTAACCCTGTAGACTTGACCTCACAACCTAACCCTGTAGACTTGACCTCACAAACTAACCCTGTAGACTTGACCTCACAACGTAACCCTTTAGACTTGACCTCACAACCTAACCCTATAAACCTACCTCACAATCTTACCCTTTAGACTTGACCTCACAACCTAACCCTGTAGACTTGACCTCACAACCTAACCCTTTAGACTTGACCTCACAACCTAACCCTTTAGACTTGACCTCACAACCTAACCCTATAAACTTACCTCACAACCTAACCCTGTAGACTTGACCTCACAACCTAATCCTGTAGACTTGACCTCACAACCTAACCCTTTAGACTTGACCTCACAAACTAACCCTGTAGACTTGACCTCACAACCTAACCCTATAAACTTACCTCACAACCTAACCCTATTAACTTACCTCACAACCTAACCCTGTAGGTTAACTTTACAGCCAATATTTGAACATTATATTTGACTATGTTGAAATTTGAAGATTATCAAACTTTATTGGTGTACCTGGCGAGATGGGAGTGCGTGGTGTGCTTGGTTGACTACCCAAGGAGTGCAGGCTGGTTGTGCTTGTACTTTTATCCTCCTTTTTGTCGTCAAACACTTCCTCCGATATAGCTTCATCAATGTTACGAGGATTTTGGTTCTGTTGGCGTTGTAAGGGTGTCAGAACCTTTTCAAGCATATCGGACATCATCTGGAAACTGGGGTCCACTATGAAGTCAATGAACCCTGAAAATATTAAAAATAATGGAATCAAAATCTACATTTTGTCTTCATTAACATGCTAACTTTCTAATTACCCAAAATATAACTTTCTTCTGAGTCCCTGCTTGTAAAAGTATATCTGACAAAGTATCAAATGAAGAAAACAGTGATTTGATGTGAAGTTTATTACATAATACAGTCTACAGGCTAAAATGAAGAAAAAAACATTTTTACTTGTTTTATAAATCTCATACAAAAATGGAAATTCAGGTCAGATCCTACACTATGTACATGTACTATAATGTATATTATCATTAGGTTGTCACTCATATTGGTCGTATTGCATGACTGTGCAACACTGCGGTTTGTGCAATGACCATATCCCTGGCACATATCTGCCCAGTATGAACCATATCTGTTTTGCTTTCCATTCAATTCAATCAGGAAAATCATGCATCAATTACTTTTGATTTCTGCTATTCAATGATACTTGTGATGTTGTACAATGTGTAGTATATGATAAAAAGGTTATGATATGACCACATTCTATTCCATATCAAACCTTGACCTTTATCAGCCCTCACACTCCTCAGGAGTCAGTTGTCAGTTACAGCCAATGACAGATGTCTGTTACAGTCAAATACAGATGTCAATTACAGTCAATGACAGATGTTTGTTACTGCCAATGTTAGAAAACTGATACAGCAAATGTTAGATGCCAGTTACAGCAAATGACAGATGTCTGTTACAGCCAATGTCTGTTACTACAGCCAATGGCAGATGTCTGTTACTACAGCCAATGACAGATGTCAGTTACAGCCAATGACAGATGTCTGTTACAGCCAATGTCTGTTACTACAGCCAATGGCAGATGTCTGTTACTAAAGCCAATGACAGATGTCAGTTACAGCCAATGACAGATGTCAATTAGAGTCAATGACAGATGTTTGTTACAGCCAATGCTAGATGACTGATACAGCCAATGTTAGTTGTCAGTTACAGCCAATGACAGATGTCTGTTACAGTAAATTACAGATGCTATAACAGCCAATGACAGATGTCTGTTACAGCCATTGACAGCTGCTGTAACAGCCAATAACAGATGTATGTTACAGCCAATGAAATATGTCAGTTACAGCCAAATACAGATGTCTGTTACAGTAAATGACAGATGCTATAACAGCCAATGACAGATGTCTGTTACAGCCATTGACAGCTGCTGTAACAGCCAATAACAGATGTCTGTTACAGCCAATGGCAGATGTTTGTTACAGCCAATAACAGATGTCTGTTACAGCAAATGACAGATGTATGTTACAGGCAATGACACCTGCTGAAAAAGCAAATGACAGATTTAAGTTACAGCCAATGACAGATGTATGTAAAGCCAATGACAGATTTCAGTTACAGCCAATGACAGATGTATGTAAAACCAATGTTAGATGTCAGTTACAGCCAATGACGGCTGTTTATTACAGCAAATGACAGCTGTTTACTACAGCCAATGACAGATGTATGTTACAGCCAATGACAGATGTATGTAAAGCCAATGACATATGTTTGTTACAGCCAATGCTAGATGTATGTAAAACCAAGCACAGATTTCAGTTACAGCCAATGACAGATGTTTGTAAAACCAATGTTAGATGTCAGTTACAGCCAATGACTGATGTTTATTACAGCCAGTGACAGATGTATGTTACAGCCAATGACTGATGTTTATTACAGCCAGTGACAGCTGTTTACTACGGCTAATGACAGCTGTATACTACAGCCAATGACAGATGTATGTTACAGCCGAATGTTAGATGTCAGTTACAGCCAATAACAGATGTATGTAAAGCCAGTGACAGATGTCAGTTACAGCCAATGACAGATGTATGTAAAGCCAATGACAGATATCCCTGGTGTAATGATATGTCCATTGTTCCTGGTGTGATGATATGTCCATTGTTCCTGGTGTAATGATATGTCCATTGTTCCCAGTGTGTTGATCTTTACATTGTTCCCAGTGTGTTGATCTTTACATTGTTCCCAGCATGATTGTATGCATTTGCAGATTGCATATGTATGGGCAGTAACATTTGATTTAAAACCTAGACTTGGATGATGAAAAAAATCCTGGAATTGTTTTTGATTTTGAACTGCACCTGGGTTTAGACAATGCATTGGTCATTGGTATGTTGTCACAGTAATATTCGATACATTGTTGTTACAATAATATTAAATAAGATGTTGTTACAGTAATATTTGATACATTGTTGCTGGTCTCGACACTTTAATGAGTGTTTGCAATAAAATTGTTGGGAGCAAAAATTCTTTAAAATAATTATGATCGTGTTGAAAGAAGCCATTGTTTATGCTTACAACCAAGAACACAATGAAGTTATTGTCCAACATCAATAACCTGTTGTGCTAACCTTTGATTGGCATATTGATTACAGGCAAATCAATATTCAGATAGGGAGTATGGGGAGATATAAAGCTACAGAATAACATGAACCAAATAATCATATGTTATATGCAATATTATTTCTGTTTTAGTTGTCTCACTAATTTCTCAGAGGAAAAATCTCACTTTTTGTATCAAATCTCAATGAAATGTTTTAACTGATCTCTTTATTTTGTACTGGAATTATGGCATGTATGGTGAAATAGAAACAGTATTCAAAGGGAAAGCCTATTTTTGTGTTTATAACATTTTCAAAAATGCCTTGACAAGAAAATTACCACATCAACAAAGTCAACAATATTTGGTGCCACATTCTAATGACCTCATGCTTGACAACATAGTTGTGTGCCATTTTGAATTGGCTACTCAAAACAATTCTAACGTGTTTTTGCTCTTTTTTGGTAAAAGTTGCTTTCATAGTATTTTTTACTGTGCTTCTCGAATTCTTTAAATTGAAAATGTGCAATATTTTTGGAGGGTAATCAGGTTTCCTCAGAACTGGGATTAGACACATAGATTTTTAGCCAATCAAATTGGTCTAATCTCTTTAGACGTGTCTTAAAATATTTCTCCGCTAAGTTTTTTCTCTTCAGTCAAAATAATTATCAAACTGTTGGGAAGCACTGATGGTAAATGTTGCCATAAAACAATATATCTATTTGAGGGACTAAGCATAATTGTATGTGGTTAACATTAATTGAACATACCATTTAAAAAAGAAGAGATTTAGTATTTCAAAGAGAATGGCCTGCAGTGGAGTCCCTTGACACACAGTTTCAAGATCCTTATAGGTATCTGAATACTCTGGTAATGCCAGCAAGACAATAGCCACAGGTGTTAATGTATTTCTAGAGAAATAGCAATAAGAATCTTGAAATGTCAAAATCAAAGATACCTGCCGGTCAGTCTCAAAATGAATCTTGCACAACTATGGACAAAGGAAAATCTGAATAAACATGTCAAAGATTTTTTCATTGAGAAAAAGTGAAAATAATCTTGAAATGTCAAAATGTAGCCATATTGTTTTCTGATCAGTAGCAAAATGAAACATGCACAACTATGGATAAAAGAGACATTCACATGAAATTGGAGAAAATTTCTGTCAAGTACTTCTTGAGAAATAGCAATAACAAGAATTGTTTAAGGACGGATGAACTAATTATAAGGACTATGAACAACGGGTGATTTGATCAGTCCACCATCTGACGATGATGAGCTAAATCCATAAGAACAAGTTGAGTGAGGTACATTGTTCATCATTATACAAGGAAATAAGCTGTGGAAGATATATTGTGTTAATGATACAACAAAACAAGTTGGGGGAGGTCAACCTCGAGCTCTGAAACATCCAATGAGGGAGATTTCCCCCTCAGTCCACATTTCCAATGAGGGAGATTTCCCCCTCAGTCCACATTTCCAATGAGGGAGATTTCCCCCTCAGTCCACATTTCCAAAGAGGGAGAAAGTGCATGAAACATGACTGAAACTGCTTTGCTCAATTTATCTTTCCCTTTTTATGCATAAAAAAACCTCCAAAAAGCATGAATTCGATTCAGACCTACCTGTTATTCTCATTACACACATACAGTAACTAGGAGATCATTTGACCACAGGGTGTAGATTTTAAGTTTGTGCAAGCTTGGACTTGAATGAGGGAGTCTGGAGTGATATTGATACATTTTGGTGAAAATGAGGGAGTCTCCCTCCTAATGAAGGAGGTTTGACAGCTATGTATATTGTTTGTTATAATACAATGTCACAAGGTGAGGGAGGTACATTGTTTGTTATAAATACAATGTCACAAGGTGAGGGAGGTACATTGTTTGTTATAATACAATGTCACAAGGTGATGGAGGTATATTGTTTGTTATAATACAATGTTACAAGTTGAGGGAGGTACATTGTTTGTTATAATACAATGTAACAACAAGTTGTTGGAGGGAGGTCTATTGTTTGCTAAAAGATATGAAAAGTTAAAGTAGAGTAACATCATTTCATCTTACCTATTTGCGACTCCGCTACCAGAGTGCTAGTTCTATCACAGAGGGGAGAAAAGGGTAATCCTAACTCCTTCTCACGGTCACCCTGTAAACAAAAGAGGTTTACCTGCTTTCAAAGAAAGGTTGTGATTGAAAAAATATTTTTATATTGGCAAACAATATAAACAGAGTATTTAGGTATGGTAAGAAGTCAGCTCAAGACCTGACACACCATTTAGTTACTCACAGATAAAGAAGGAACTATACATATGGAAATTTCAGTGATGAAGACAGTCTCCAATATTCTTAAACAAGAGGTATGTACAGTTAATGTCTTAGGATTCAAATACTGGATGTAAACAGTGCAGGTATTTTTGTGGATTTTGAATCCTCATTTACCCATAATTCCTTCTTTATCTTCATTATCTAGTGTCGGCATTCATTTTCCGTATTTTCTGTATTTCCCCGTATTTCATTTCTCCTTTTACCATATATTCTCCACATTTCTTCCGTATTTTTTTTCTTTCAAAATAGGAAAGAAATATGGAAATTAGTGTCCAAATTCTCCCATCTGTAATTTTCCGTATTTTTTATTGAGAAAATATGGAAATCTGAGGTACGGTAGGGCCTTAAAAGCTCACATACTTTGACAAAGTTTGTGTTTTTCTATATGAAACAGACGGAAGGTTTTCAAAAACAAGTTGCTGTGTGGCTGTTAATTGTCCATAACTGTATGTTTCTTTAGCATTGGGTAGAAGATAATTAATCAAATGCATAGTTATAGTTACTTTTTTCTCTTCAACAATTTACTCTTGAAGTTAAAAGGACCTATTACCATTCTCCAGGTCAAATTAAGTTTAAATTACTTTAAATCCATAATCAAGAAATAGAATGTACCAGTATTCACCTATAGGGCTCCATCTCTTAATCTGCCCCCAGGATAGCCAACCCTCCCTTAAATACAATGATGCATGTCCTAAATTCTTTAACCTGTACTCAAGGAAAAGGGTTTTATATAATTTATTTACCTAAATTTCCCCAAATGGGCCTCATTCCTCCTAAAGGTTTAATGCCCTATTTCTATATCAAAATACGTTACCACAGTCATGATAATGCATATTTCAACCCTACATGGCTCTTAACATACGTAAAATAATGAATTTCCCCCCCCCTGGAGAACCCCTGGAAAACCTCACCAATCAGACGGCAGTATTCAGGCACATGATCAGCCACAAAGCCATGCTTCCCACTTCATAATTCCTTCAGCCTTCCGTGTTTATAGACGTGTTGTGGCTCACACTACGGTCATTGGATTCCAACTGCTACAGGTGTTGTTTGCCCCAATATAGTTATTGTATCCTTTATATACTATTACTTATTTTTTGTTTAAATTTAAGCGTTTTGCTTTATTTTGCGCCGTTTTGCGACCAGGCTCCGGCCACGTGTTTGCTCGGTTTACTTTGAGATGGAGACTCCTCCTTCGCAAAGGCGCTGTCCTGGGGGTCATCTTTTCAAGGCCTCCGACCCTTATTGTCCAAGCTGTCGGTCTTGCTCTCTGAAGCAGCTCTGTGACATTTGCCATCCCTTGCAGCCGACTTCTGCTGGTGGTTCTACCCGCCTGCGAGGGCGTGCAGGTAAGTCGGGTAGGAAGGGTAGGGGTTGGGCGAGGGCTAAGGCTAGGCCTAAGCCCTCGGAGAACACCACCGTGAATTCTGCCTCTATTGGCGAGTCTTCCCTGAGGTTCGTTTCTGCGGGTTCGGCCCGTACCCCATTCCGTTTTGTCGGTCGACGTGGGTGAGGGTTTAGGCTCTGTCCCGGTCACCACTGTGATTAAAGGACAGGGGGGCGGCCTTCACTTCCCATTTGTGGTTGGAGGGCAGGTGGCCCAACATTCCTTTGGTAATGTTGAACAGGCCAGCCATGTTGTGTCCGCAGACGCTTCTTTGGGTAGCCTCCTGCTGGTTCACTCCACTCCTGAGAGTGTTGTTGTCAGAGACCGGCCCCCGGCAGTTTTGTCTGCTCCCGGTTCTCTGCATCCCTGATGTAGCCCCTGGTGTGGTGATAGCGTCTAGCACGCCGTCCACCACTGTGCAGCATTTGCTGCCCGGTCAGATGGATAGTGATCTCGTCTGGATTTTACGGTGGTGTGAGCACTGGTGTGAAAACCTATGCTCCAGCTCTATCCCTTGTGCCCCCTCCCCAGGTTTTCCTACGGTAGCTATAGGTGCCAGCGTGGCTGCGTTTGGTTTTGCCGGTGCACACTGCTCCCCTGGTGGGGCTGGGTTTTACTGGCCCTACAGGTTTTGGCTCTGCTGTAGGTTAGTCTGGGTGGAGTTGGCCAGGTCGGCCAGGTCAGCCAGGTGTGGCTTATGGCGGCGGGTGTGTAGGTGGCCCTAGGTTCCCTACCCCGCTCCCCCAAACCGGCCTGCCTCCGGTTTCGGGCATCAGGGTGGTGGCTCTGTTCCAGGACCCTCCCTTGTTTATCCCACCTTTTCGCAGGGTGGGAAAGGAGCGCATTGGGGTCAACAGGCTCCTTTTTCTGCGCCGCCCCAACCACAGACTATGGGCAGTCATGGGGTTTCTCCCAGCAGGGGGTTTTCCGTGCACTCCCCTTCCACCCCAGGGTGGTATGGTGTTCCAGCCTGAATATGCTCCCCCGCCTTCTTGCCTGCGGCGATGGGTCCCCCCCCCTCCCGAGCCATTCTGGTAATCGTTCGCGCTCCCTGCCAGCTTCTGCTGCCTGTTCTCTCAGGCAGAGACCGTGTGATGCTAGGGCTGCTGGTCGTGCTGCGTTGTCTCAAGCTCCTATTTGGAGTTCGAGTCTACCAGTAACTTCCGGTGTCCTGCGTCAACTTCTACCTTGCAGCAGGTTCCAGGTTCTCTTGATCCTGCTCCTTCTCAGGGACTATCGCTTGTTCCTATAGTTCCTTCGGGTAGGTCACGGTCTCTCTCCTGTCCTCGCACCCCTCCTGGGAGGGTTACGTTGATGGAGGTGGCTTCGGGGCTCTCCCGGTTGCTCTAATTTTACGGAGACTCGGGATGAGGATAGAGTCAGCGCTTTTTTTGACTCTGATTTGGAGTTATTGAAATCATCTGGGTTGGACTCGGAAGGCACTTCCGATGTTTCCCAATCCCGGCCCAGAGATGCTGATCCGGTGCCCACAGTGGTTTCTGCTTCATTTCGCACTCTACGTGCGGAAGTTATGAAGCTTCTGGGGGACGGTGTTTGCCCGGATTCGGCCGTCCTCCAGAGCATGTTGCCTCCCTTAGCGTCTGCCTCCTCGGCCTCTGCTGAGTCTTTTGCGGAGGGACGAGGCGTTGCTTCCTCCCTCGCACAGGTCAACGCGTTATTAAAGCAGAAGGTGAGCAAGGCCTCGCAAGCCTTTTTCCCTCTCTGCTTTACAGGTCGTGGTTGCCG
Source organism: Chlamys rubida (assembly GCA_032359455.1). NCBI lineage: Eukaryota > Metazoa > Mollusca > Bivalvia > Pectinida > Pectinidae > Chlamys > Chlamys rubida. The sequence continues at coordinate 8,882 of JAUMHH010221910.1, forward strand.
ATATCGCAGATTTAGCTGCAGATACTTACCGCATCCACGACCCAGTCCTAGCCCCTAACTCCGTTTCCCTAGAGAGGGATCTGGATAAGTGGCCGGGACGGTGTGTTGACCAGGTTGTGATGGGGCCTAGGGAGCACTCTAAGTTGGAGTGTCTCCTTAGGCTGGCTCTCCATGTTCTGTCCTATGCAGACTGGTTCACATCTGCGTTGCTGACTGCGAGCTGCAAGTCGGTGGAGCAGCTCCCCAGGAAGGTTGGACTGATGGAGCGCCTCAGCCAGGCAATTTGCAAGGCACATCTTGATGCGATGGCCTTACTGTCGGCTGCCATGTCACACCTTGTTGTTGCCCGCCGGTTGTCAGTTCTTTCTGGACTGCCAGTCGGCGATTCCTATCAGGCTACCCTTTTGGAGGCTCCCTTGACTGGCGAGGATTTGTTCGGCGGGGTCCTTCCCTCAGTTCAATCTGAGATGAGGTTGGACCCGTTTGCGTCTGAGGATGCACGCCACAGTTCTGCGGGCAAGGGAGCTGGCCGGAAGAGGCAGGCTTCTGGCTCCTCCAGGCATAGGAGGAAGAGGGCTAAGACTGCTGCTACTCAGCAGCAGGCTACCCCTCCGACTTTCGACTCCCTGTTGTGGTGCTCCAAGTGGATCCAGTTATCCTGTCCCGGAGCAAGAGGTCGGTTCTTGGCGTTCTGTGCTGCATAGGGTTCATCCTTTCCAGGGAGAAGTCAGAGGTTTTCCCCTCCCAGGATTTTGTTTTCCTCGGTTATCAGTTCAGAACCGATCTGGGGTTGGTCCTTCCTCCCTCGTCCAAGGCCTCTGTGTTGGTCTCCGTTTTGGTCTGTGTGGAGCGGATTCAGGTGCGATGGTTCCTTCGGTTCCTCAAATACCCCTGGTTCGGGCATGGACACTCGTCTCGGCTGTTTCAGTCTCTCCAGCCCGGTCGCTCCGATATCTCTGCGTCGACCATCTTGCGCTGGATTGTTCAGACTGTTCGACCTGCGTATGAGTCGGCAGGGGATCAGTCCTTGCGGGTTTCAGGGGTTAGGGCTCACGAGGTTTGCGCTTTAGCTACTTTGTGGGCCTTATTTAATGGTTCTTCTTACGCTGAGGTCACGACAGCTGCTGTTTGGAGGGGTCATTCTACATTTACGGAGTTTTATCTCCGATCTTTGTCCGGACAGTCTGATGGGTTGTAATCTTTGGGCCCTCTTGTGGCTGCCCAGTCCTTTCTCTGTCCTCCCTCTTCTTTTGCATGAGCCTCATTATGTCTTCTTCCGCGTGATCCGGAAAGCTGGTTGTAATCTGGCTCTGAGTCACAAAAGAATAGATATTTTGAATTTTGCCTCTGGGGGTATGGGTCCTGTTGGTTGAACCCTTCATCGCTCCACGGAGACACCACTGCGGTAAGTTGAATTCACATTATAATGACTGTGGTAATGTATTTTGATATAGAATTGTGGTTTCTCTTGTGAAACCAATTTCTATTGTAAATACTTACCACAGTCATTAGGTGAGTTCCCGCCCATCCTCCCCTTGTCTCCTTGGCTCTCACTTTTTTGGGCTTTGGAATTATGAAGTGGGAATCATGGCTTTGTGGCTGATCCCGTGCGTGAATACTGCATTCTGATTGGTGGGGTTTTCCAGGGGTTCTCCAAGGGGGAAAAATTCTTTATTTTACGTATGTAAAGAGCCATGTAGGGTTGAACTTTGCATTATAATGACTGTGGTAAGTATTTATTATAGGAATTGGTTTCACAAGAGAAACCTCAAGGGGAACCAGACCCTCCGTTTATACAGTATTGAGTCCTCTTGATCCACAGATATTTCATACTTAATTTAGTCAAATAGGTAAAGGTCATTTCTTTGATTGCACTCTTCGTTATTAGGAAGATTTTTACATATATGATCCATGTGAACTTAAAAGTTGGTCAAGGTAATTTATTTTATTGACCACTGTGACTTTCAACGTAGTCCATTAGCAGCAAATTCATAGCACTGTATAGCTGGGCCTTTCGGTTCAGAAGATTTTTACATATTTGACCTTGTGGCCTTTGAGTCGATCAAGGTCATTTATTGGAAGAAACTTTATAGCACATTGTCCAAGGTATCTACTTGCCAAATATCATTACTTTAGGTCTCTTGGTTATTCAGAAGAATTTGTTAAAAACATTTTTACATATTTGATGCCTGTGACCTTGAAAGTAGGTCAAGGTCATTTTCATTTGTAAACTTTATTGGCTCTATCCCAAGAAGCTACCAGCCAAATATTATGAATCTATGCCTTTTGATTCTTCAGAAGTCGATACAAGTGTTTGTCCAAGGGTGGCAACGCCCTCTATTTATACAAAATTGAGTTCCCTATGCCCAAGGTTTCTCTAGACAAATATTGGTTAAAAACCTTTACTTTCCATCAAAGGAAAAAGATTTACTTAAATTTCCCCTATAGGGCCCACCCCTCTACCCCCTGGGGTCAACCATACCCTCCATTCTGAAATTGCGCCCCCTTTGCCCAAGGATGCTATACACCGAATTAGGCCCAAACCCTTTGACCCCAGGGGCCACACTCTCGGTTTGTACAAAATTGAGTCCCCTCATCCAAAAAGGATGCTCCAGGCCAAATTTTGTCAAAATCCACTGAGCCGTTCAGAATAGTAGTGTTTTAAATGAAAAGGTGGACGGGGGCACATGTATTCTTTGTTTAACGTTTTGTCCCTATTGAAAAAAATATTACATTTTTCTTACTTTTAATGTACTGTCCATTTTGTTACAATGAAATTTTACTTCATATATTTTATTTTATAAGTTTGAGATATCACAGCACCAAAACCATATCTTATGCTACCTAGCTTGTTGTTTGACACATAAAAATACTTTCCCTAAATTGTATTTCTTAGAAGGATACAATTTGTGAATCATTTATTGTAAAAGTTAATATAAGCCCAAAGTGTCATCTCCAGTCATAATTATGAATTCTTTACATTGATAACCTACAGATGAGGAGTACCACAGTAAGTTTAAATGTTAACCTGTACATTCTTTCTTACCTGTCTGAAAAACTCCTCCAGTAGGAGTCCTGTCCATCGCTGGTGTATTGACCAATCTTTGGCTGGATGACTTATGTCTGCACAGTGTAGGACGAGTGATAACGCTTTGGATTTGTCAATACTGTCAATGACAACAAGGATTATACTAGATAACAGTGTAGGACGAGTGATAACACTTTGGATTTGTCAATACTGTCAA
>JAUMHH010221921.1:0-12125 GCA_032359455.1 Chlamys rubida
AATTACAGAATTCATTTACTGCAAAACTGTTGCCTGGTTATAATCCCGAAATCAATTCCAAGCCAACATTCTTTCGTTATCAGATTTCTTGCAATATAATAATTAAACTCAGCATAAATAGTCGAACTAACAGAGAAAACAAAGTACATTTTGTATCTGTATTTACGGATTTTCAAATGTTTGTAAAACATATGTTTACCCCACTTTTCCTTTAATTAAAAAGTCTAACCAAAATCAGTGAAGGGGAAAATTAGGTCACAGTGACCTACATTTGTTAAATTGGTGTAGATGGTGTAGAGCTAAATACAAACTCTTATGGACGGATGGATGACCGATGGATATGGAAAAAACCTACAATAATCTACTGCAGATGTATAACAAGTTTAAATATAGACTTCATTAATTTAACAACAATTATGAAACAATTTATTTCTACTAATATTAATCACTATTGTTGGCCCGGATGTAAGCATGCAGGGGCTCTTGTTGTGGGAAGAAACCAGAACACCCTAAGGATAAACCCACGGGCAGACGATCCCATACAATTTCACATCCCATCGGGGAATTGAACCAGGGCCATCTTCTTGGTTAAAGGCAAGTGCCCAACCCGACCACCCCTAAGTGTTTAACTCATTCACCCCTAAGACACATTTGAAATCTTCTAATTTAATAGTTCATTGTGAAATTTCAGGGGTGAATGAGTTAAAGGTGGAAGATTAACACTCATTACTCGTATAAAATTAAATTTCAATCGTTTCAAGAATCCTAACTTTGAGTTTCACAGCAACACATACATGAAGATTTTTTTTTTTAAATCTCATGTTTGATTCTCTGGAAATTAGTTTTCGATATATTGTAAACTGGGGATCTGATGACAATGTCACTTTTTACATGAATTCTACAAAATAATAAGACATCTGAAGATAAGATACAAATTGCTTTGTAATGAATACATCCCACACATTTATTGTTAGCGGTGCTACTGGAAAACACTGAATTGCTTTGAATACTTATTTTTACAAACAACTCCAGTACTTTATACAGATCTGACTTGAAAATGTGTCCTGTGTTGGTGTCGTAAAATTATCAGAAAGATATTTAATTTTGTGACTGACTCTACACAAAACAATATGCAATCAAAATTCAGTGCGCAAAATAATGTGAAAATTTATAGTATTTTTGAAATATGTGAATATGCGATTGTATATCATGTATAGCAAGACTACATGAAAATAGAACTGTTGCCAGAATGGCAGACTTTAAACACCGGCCTGCACCAAGAAATGTGGCAAAAGTCCTTTCGAGAATGTTTTTTAAACAAAGGGGCATAACTCCGTAATAAAGGAGGTAACAGTAACTTGTATCCCCTTGATGTAATATTGCACGAAGTATTATTTAAATTGGTACTGTACTTTAAACGTGATAGAGCAAAGTGTTCCTTAAATGAAGGGGCACAACTCTTTAAATAAGAGAGGTACTCCAATTTATATACTTTCTTGACATTTTCACGATGTAACGGCTCTGTGAACCAAATATCATTTAAATCAGTGCAGTACTTTGGGAGGAGTAGTGCAAACAATGTGTTTAATCAAAGGGGCATAACTCTATAAATAGGGGAGGTTACTCAGATATATATCCTCTGTTAACATTCCCATGATGTAAGGGTCCTGTGAAATATCTCACAATGTAACGGTCCTGTGTAATATCCCACAATGTAAGAGTCCTGTATACCAAATATTTAAATCAGTGTACATAGTACTTTGGTAGGGGTGGTGCAAACAATGTGTTTAAACAAAGAGGTAACTCTATAAATAGGGTAGGGGACTCCTATCTATATAAATTATAAATATTTCCATGGTTCTGTGTAATATCCCACAATGTCAGAGTTTTGTGTACCAATTACCATTTAAATGAGTGCAGTACTTTGGGAGGAATAGTGCAAACAATGTTATTAAACAAAGGGGCATAACTCTATAAATAGGGTAGGGGACTCCAATGTATATACTTTATTAACATTTTCACGATGTAAGGTTTCTGTGCAATATCCCACAATGTGAGGGTTTTGTATACCAATTACCATTTAAATCAGTGCAGTCCTTTGGGAACAAAGGAATATAACTCTATTAATAGGGGAGGTTACTCCAATTTATATAACTGATTAACATTGCCATGATGTAAGTGTTCTGTGTAATATCCCACAACGTAAGGGTTCTGTATACCAAGTATCATCTTAAGTAGTGCAGTACTTTTGGAGGAGTAGTGCAAACAGTATTTTAAACAAAAAGGCATAACTTCCAATATGTCTGTGTTGTCAAATTTAACTCATTCAACCCTGAAATTTCATAATGAACTATTCCACCTTTTGAATTGGAAGAGTACAAATGTGTCTTCAGGGGTGAATGAGTTAAAATAACAATGACAAGGTGATATAACAACCACACATATATGAACCACTTTACAAGTGTAGTATTTCACTATGATGGTGACATCTTATAAAACAATAACAAGTTACAACAATAAGAAAACAACAACATTCATCTCCATTGTTTTCATCAATTGCAGTGTAGGTATTTTGATGTGTTTGTTCCAACATCAAGTAGAATTCAATTTGACCATTTGTGAGACAATACTGGACAATATGTACGAGTGGCTTGACCACTGCTGTGACATCTCACCTCATCTTGACCTTTCTGTACCTAAGTATAGGTTTAGGCCTGCGCTTAAGTTTAAGCACAGGTGGGGCATGACTTTATTGAGAAACAAGAAATCAATCACTTTTAAACCATTGTATGCAAAGTCATAGAAAATAGAATTCTGGTTCAATAATGATCTTCATACCATATATTAGACTGGCTACCAGCCCCTAAGTTTTAATGAAGAATTTCTCAGCTGCATTTTACTACTAGCTTATCTCCCCCTAGTTTAGAATCAGACATCCAAGTGATCAAATTTTTTGAGTAAAACTTCTTTCTTAATAATTCAATATTCTAGAGACGGTGGCCAGTCTAACCATATATACCAATCAAAAAGATTGAAAAAGTTATCTTTAATTTTCATCCATTAAGCTTTAATGAAACACTGAATCTGATAAACTTTTTGATAAATTACCTGAAATGTATCTATATGTTTAAGATTCTACAAGTGAATTCCAATTCTGATAAAGAGCTATACAAATCTTAAACTGATTTCACTTCATATTGCTAAAATAGACCCTCTTACTTTAACTGTCATATATAACACTGGTTTCCAGATCCAAAATACACCCCTAAAGTCAGATTTGAACCTTACCAAATCAATGTAGGGGTTGATGAGTTAATGACAAAATACTCATTTTTTCCCATCCAAATTTCTAGTTTGTTTTTGGATACTTACTCGGGTGCTTTGTCAAGATCAGCCTCCGAAATTTTATCTTCATCCTCATCCGTCTTGGAGAGGTTTTCTTCCTCCTCATCATAGTCCTCCAACGAACCAACTTCTGAGTCTAGGTTCATCTCAGGATCAAGGATGTCCACAATATCCTCAAAAAGCTGGTACACAAGAAATATTAGTAAACATTTAAGGGTCAACTTTTAATAAGTTAATCCTCCTATATATATATATATACTGTTAAGTTTACATATGAAATAATGGTTTTAATTTTTTGACAGAAGAACGTTTGAATTACCGGTACATGTAGTACTGTAATTTGCTTAATTTTTACGAATAATTATTATCAACATCTAATTTTTTGGTATGTTAACTCGCAAATAAAAACAATGGCCAATATACAGCAAAATCTGCTCGTGCCACTACTCCATTAAGAGACCACCTGTGTTAAGAAACCACTTTTAATATTCCCAATTATGATTTCATTGTGAATTAAACCTGTTTTAAAAGACCACATGTGTTAAGAGACCACTTTACATATTCCCCTATAATATATATTGTGTTCATTGTGAAATGAACCTGTATTAAGAGACCACTTGTGTAAAGAGACCACTTTTTGAACTTTTTATGGATGGTCTCTTAATAAAAGTTTGACTGTACTTGTATGTGTCAAAATATATATTTGTGATATATATATTTGAATTATCTATTAATACTCTTTGTAAATTGACACAAAAATGAAAACAACATGGCAAATTATATAATTTACTGAAATCCAGAGTTTTACCATCAGGCTAGGGTCGGAGCAGACAATTGTGACAGACATCTGATCAAGGATCAGACCTTGAGGCATACTGTATAGTTCTACCAGCTTTGGTTTAGCTTTTTAAGTTATAGTTATTACAAAGATACATGTAGTATATCCCAAGTTATGCAACTTGTTAGCTATCACCAAATGACAACTACTAAAGGCTAAATTACTTTAGATAACGTATTCTGGATCTAACACTGCAAACAATAAGGCCAATAAAAAAAATCTTATTTTTCCGTTGACCCTACCTACCCTAGGTTTTTGTGCCTACCCTAAAGTTTTTATTGGCATTTATAGTGATAGGCACTATTAAAGTCAGAACTCCCGCTCCATATACACAAGTAATTTTTTCGGGCCTTAACACAACTCCAAATAAAATGCATTGCTTTAAATTAAAGTGTATAAAAGTAGGATCCCAAACAGGTGCAATGTTTATGCTGAATGAGTGATAAATTAAAGAAGGTCCTTCATAAAAATTTTAATAGGAAGAATGAAAAATATTCCGGTCCTTATGAAATTTTATTCTTCAAATGATGAAGAGACATTACATATATGTAAACTCTGAGGGTTTATAAATAAATAATATTCATATCATATGAAAGAAAGAGATATTTTGAAAATATTTTTGTTCTCCTGCATTTCACTTGTTAAAATAGTGTTTGTGAGTACCTCTGGGTTGACACTCTCCTCCAGATGTGGGTACAGGGCCAGGGGGTGCTGAGTTAAGCCATACTCAATTTCATCAATATGATCCCTGCGCTGCTGTTGTAAGGGAGTTAGCCGTGAGTAACAGATTTGATGTTTACTAAACCGGTTCCTCACCGCTGGTTGTTTGACTACCCTGGAATTTTCACTACTGTGCTTAACATTAGGCCCGGGTCCTTTGCTTCCCTGAAAATAACAAAACAAGCCAAAGTGATATACGCAATATAATTACAATTGAGGGCAGATGTCTATAAATGTAGTTGCAATCAAAGAAGTACACAAAACTTTGCTCATTATAATGTCACTTGTTTTTAATTTATTTATATTCCACCTCGCTTGCCATCAATGTGCCATCGTAGGAGTGGAAAATGCACGGCCAGACCAAGGTTTGAACCGGGACCCTCCGAACTCTAGACAGATGATCTACCAATTGAGCTACCCGGTCGCGATGATCGACCCAGTCTAGCTCTGCTACATTCCTCCCTCCTTTAACAAAGTCTTCGACCGCAAAGACACATGAGACCATATACCATCTTTGGTGGTATATTTCGTTGGATGCCAAATATGGTAGGAGCAGACAAATGTACTGCAAGACTGGGATTCGAACCTTGGACCCTCTGAACTCTGAGGCACTACCAATTGAGCTACCAGGTCGCCAATGATCGAAAAAGTCTAGTTCCGCTACAAATGTATAATGTTTCTTTTCAACTATTTTTTTTTTAGATATTCCTTACATATCTTGCTCAATACATCACCAAACCACAAAAACATTTAAATTTCAAAATACAGCATTTGACATCAGAAATTGACAATTGGATTTATGCACCTGTTAGAAATGTTGTGTTTTTTACCTTATGGGTAGCTTAGTTCAAAAGCTGCCATTTAATTTGAGCCCTATTTTATCAAGCAGATATATACCATACCTTGATGAAGACATCTCCTTGAACTGGCGGTGGCAAACCATCTCTAAAATCATCTAAACCGTCTTTCAGAAACAGCCAATCTTTTCCCATCAAACATTTTGAAGTATCTGCTGGTTTCAAAGACTTGATGAGTTTTGTCTGTAATCTTTCTTTATACCTAAATCAGAAACAATACAAATATAACAATGAAATGTGACAGGAATGTCACTACTACAGAACAATATCATAAAAATGAAAATAGAAATAATGAGCAACAACACCACTGATCAAAATGTAATGTTTGATTTACATCCGATGTGCTGACATGTTTCAGCCAAAGGGAGGCCGTCTTCAGAGCACAGTTACATGATGTTTGCAACTATGGTTCAATGACAATATAGGTCATGTGACTAGAACAATAAAGAATAACTGTGACATCATCAACTGATCAAGTTGCTAAGAGTTACAGCCTGAAAGGGTGAAAGGGTTTAGCCTTTTTTGATTGGTGCATAATAGAATAAGTGCTAAATAATTTCAGTATGATGCACTAAAAGATTATATAACTGTATCATAGTAAATGTGAATGTATGAGTTGTAGTATTACAGTATTTACAATGTAAGAGATGATTTAAGGAACAGACATAAGGGATAGTAAACATGAAATTAAATGTAACAAAAGTGCTCAAAATAGCAAAAGTCTTAAGTTATTGTTCTGTCTCTTTAAGGAATGGAAATTGTAATAGAAAGAATATTAAGCATGATTAAATTGTCAGAACTGTTATAAAGAGAGCATAAGTCAATAAGCGTGTGAGCACATATATGCATATCCTAATCTCATTTCATATGACTTCCATACATTTATTCAGATGAAGCTACTGGCTTCTTCCCGCTGCCATTTTAAAACTGATGCCAGTTGTTCTTACATTTTAATGCAAGTAAGCCAGTAGGCTATACTCTGCTAATCATCTGAATCAAGGTATAGATCAGAGTCTTAAATAGGCCAAACATAAGGACAGACACACATTGAAGTTAATGTTTTCCTTAAAAAAAAACACGCATTTCACAAGAGCAATTATGTGAACATACTCTTAACTTTTCCTAAAAATTCTCCCAGGGCGACAAGCACTATTTTAATACAAGATTCTGCTGGATGTGAAGGAAGGGTCATCCAAATAGCTTGCCCTCAGTGTCCTATACTCAGTGTCCTATACTAATACTATAATCTGTGTACACTGTAAGCAATGAAGATGGGAGGATGGGTTGGGGTATATGTCATTATAATGTGGAAAAATTTGAACCAACTGGGACGAGACCACAACGACATCATTTTAAATGAGCTCTCTCTGCCTTGTCGATTGATACATCAATAATATTCATGGAATATTTTGATCCTTTCGAACCACCACTATTTCATTTGAAGTTTATAATTACAAGTGAATTAATGTCTCTGTATTTATTTACCATGGATGTAGTCGAACTTTCTTGTCAGTTAGCGTATTGACAAGGGCTAAATCGTATTTCCTTTCTGCCATTTTCGCTTCGACTCAACCAACCTCCATTTGTTTACACCAAATAACACAATATACCGGATACGGATAAGAGAGTCATACAAATCCTTATTTAATACAGGCTATGCAAAACAAATAAATTGTAAAATACCAAATGAATCGTAAAAACATAATAAATGTAATTTACAATTCTATTTTATTAAAAATTCAGAAATTAACCTTTAAATCATAAAAGTTCATATACAGAAAATAGTTCCATACGCGTACGTCACCTTAGTTACGTGACTCTTCAAATGGAGGTGTGAATATGGTATAACGCGGGAAATCGGAATATTTTTTTTATGGTCGAAGGGAAGTAACTCGTAAAATGGAAAGAAGAAATTAATGTTTATTTATTTGTTTCTAAAGTTATGAAAGAAGGGCACAAAACCGTCAACAAAGATATATTTTCCTGTTCATTTTGGATACAAAGAAAATATGTTCCTTTAGCTAGTTTTTCTTTCTTTTTAAATCATGCTTACAATATCAACAAACACTGGAAACTATTAAGCTACGTCCATTTTCTTATTGAATGATATCACGTACATGGAATGCCCAGATGAAAAATGGTTTATTGTCGAATTATTTCGGTACACTTATATTATCGATGTTTTGTCCTGTACATTAGAAGTATGAAGAACTATGAATAAAAAAACAACGTATTTGCTTTCAAGAGTTATCAAAACGCATATTTAACACTTGCAAAATCCACGCATTCTTCCAAAAAATACTCACACGAATATTAAAATGATAACAAATAATAAACCACAAAGTAATGACAAGAGAAACAAAATAGAGAAATCAATGAAATCAATTAAATCAATCTAAGAAAAACAGCGGCGTTGGGGGTGGGGATCCGATGAAAATACAAACAAGTAAGTAAAACAAAATCGAAAAAATACGTTGCATGTTTGATTATACTTATGGACAAACGGACTGACTCAAGAATGGTTAAGGAAGGTACAGTTCTCTGATTTTGATTTGCCAAAACTGTTATTTTTTTATGATTTTCAAATCTCTCGAGAAACCTTCTAACCGTCTAACCCCTCCCTCCGGGTTTGGAATGTTGACAGCGTTCTCCATCTGCATGGTTAGTTTTAGCATTTGTGATACCCTACATGCCGAGCACAAGTAGCACATATCATCGCTGATATTTTATTATTGATATTTCATTGGTTAAGTGTAATAATTAAACTGTTTAATATGTCATGTTTGATAGTATGTTGTAACAGGTATGAATGCATGCATATCAAATACAACAGTGTAACGTTGCCGCAAAATGTTCATGATTTTATTCCGTCTTTGCGTATTGCAGAGTTATCTTCTCTTGTGAGCAGGTATTGATTGTTACGTCATTGGTTTGTGTGAGAAAATTACGTCGTTTTCTCAAAAATTTATGACGTTACTCTCACAAACAAATGATGTAACACAAAAGACGGAATACATACCGAGTTAACAAAACACAGTTTTCTTTCTCGAATTCATTTTTCTCGTCTGTCTTCAAGCGGTTATAATTGCAATATCTGAATAATGTTAATAACATACGATCTCTTTACACTAGTAGTGTTATAACTAAACCTCACACTATTTTTTTTATGAAATTATTCAAGCAAGTGTAGGTATTTGAAAACAAAGATCATTTGTAAACCTTTTCACGGAGGACTAAATTGTGACTTTATTTCCAGACTACCGTGTCCTTTCACCGTAAAATTTATTTCATGTTTAAGTCTGTAATACTTTTCTGTATGTTAACTCCTTTAAACAAACAAAACACTACCACCATCAACACCACAACAACGAAATTGTTTTTGGGACTTAAAACATCATTATTTTAACTGAAAATCTATATGCCATCAAACCTAAAAAAAAGACTCTGGTCCAGTAACGCTGAATTATCACACCAAGAACACTGTTGTTGATTATATTTTGTTTGTTTGACGTTTATTATTTCTCATAAAAGTCCCGCGAAAAAACAGGTATTGTTGTCCTTTCAGAAATAATTTATCAACGCCTAGGCACCTAGGCTACCTAGTTATGCTAGAAAAGTTAAACAGTTTCCAAAGCGTAGTTACATTTTTTGAAAGCGGTATGGGGATCCTTAATTTATTAGATACACTAATAGTGCCTCAGGGATCTAAATTCTACTTTTCATTTTCCCGGGGAAGGGGATAAGGTGGAGGGGGCATGCTCCCGGTCTCACCTAGAGGGGCTTCGCGCCTTCCGCCCGAGCATAGACCCTGCTACCAGCCCCTAAGTTTTTATGAAGAATTTCTCAACTTGTTTTAATCAAACATCTATGTGATCAAACTTATAAGAGTAATTTTTTTCTGAATAATTAAATATCTATATAATATTACATACGGGGATCAGTCTAGCCCGAACAGTATACACTAGGCCAGGCACATCCCTTACTAGGCCTACCACGGAATTAGATTTCTAAGTCCGTGTCGGTGACACTACACAGACATAACTTTAAAAAAAATGACCCATGTTCCATGTCTTATCGTTTTATTTATGTTGATTTTATACAAGATAATAAGATACACACATGAAAACTGAAATATTATTGTGAAACACACTGTAAATTGATTTCCGGAATTAATCCACGGGGACCATAAAGTTTATTATAATTACTCAAACGTCTCGTTGATGATGATCACACTTCAAAAAGATGGCGGCAGAAAAGAAAAAACCTCATAGCAGATTCTTGTTCACCGACGACAACGGAGAACCCCTTATATTTTACATGCGGCCATGTGCCCAAAAAGTGCCACTTAAACCTTTAGTAGAGGTAGTTATAAATAAGTCTTTCATTTAAATTAATTACATCACAATAGAATTTCTAGCACTAAAAATCAAACAAAAATTGATGACGGACTAAGCTTCTCTAACATTGTTATCTGTGTGATTCTGAGCTTTGTTCCATTTTAAACGTTGGTGATCGGAATGCATGCTCCACTTAATGTTGCGTTCGTTGCCTATCAGGTCTTTTGATGCAGTGATGGGATGAGTAAATTTCATTTTGAATGCACTTTATTTTATTTTCCAAAATCTAGAGCCACCATTTCCACTGGTGTAGTCAGGTCGTTTCGCCCTAAATCCCGTTCGCCCCGGGTCGTTTCGCACTACGTTGAGAGAAACATTTTAGTCCTGTTTAGCTGTGTATGGCTAAAACAGTCTCATTTGAAATTTTCCTATTTTTTTTGTCATTATACTCGTAGATTCATTGTAGTCGACCAGATCTGCACATACAATCACGGAATGCTATCTAAGTCACCAGATATGATTGTGGATACTGTGACCAAACTTACTCAAACACACAACCACCACGAAATTTCACCCATCATTGCAGACATTTTCAACAGCTCCCTTCAAACAGGCCATGTCCCTGCAGACTGGCAAACAGCACATATAAGTCCATGCTTTAAAAAAGGTGCCAAAAACAACCCACAAAACTATAACCCCATATCTCTTACATGTATACTTAGCAAAATCTTTGAACACATCCTCGGATCAAACATTATGTCACATCGAGATAGTCATAACCTTCTCACCCCTTTCCAGCACGGCTTTCGCTCCAAACACAGTTAACTTGTGAATCCCAACTTGTCACCGTCTGACACTACTGACATCTACAATAACCTAGGTGATGGGGAAACAAACCGATATAGCCGTTATGGATTTTTCAAAAGCCTTTGATAAAGTGGACCACCAAAGACTTATTTTCAAACTTTCTCGTTTCGGCATTAACCCGCTGATTATTAACTGGATAAAACATTTCCTAGATAATCGTAGCCAAAAAGTTCTTGTAGAAAATAACAAATCTAATGTCTGTCCAGTTCTGTCAGGTGTGCTCCAAGGTTTGGTTCTGGGCCCGTCTGTTTTTGATGTTTATTAATGACTTACCAAAATCAATTAAAAGTCAGGTTTGCCTTTTTGCTGACGACACCATCATGTATATCGCCATCTCCTCTGAATCGGACTCGCAAAACTCTACAAAAAGACCTACAACTACTAGAAAACGGGGAAAAGAAGTGGTTGGTGGACTTCAACACTGATAAATGCGAAATTATAATTGTCTCACGCAAAAGAAACCCTGTCACTCACAAATACCTACTACACGGAAAAGAATTAAAACACACAAACTTAGCAAAGCATTTAGGCCTAGCATCACATCTGACTTTTCATGGAATCCACATATCACCAACATCACAAACAAAGCAGAAAACACCCTCAGATTTATCTGCAGAAATGTAAAAACAGACAATATCAACACAAAGAACTTGCATACAAGACATATATATGCCCTCAACTGGAATACTGCAGAACAATATGGGACCCATGGCAAAAAATTATCAAAATCAGATTGAAACAATTCAGAGAAGAGCTGCTAGGTACGTTCTTAATAATTACAATTGCACAGACAGTGTAACTGACATGTTAAAAACCCTTAATTGGCCAACCCTCCAAACACGCAAAAATCTTTCCTCAATAATCATGCTTTATAAAACCATTCATGGCCGAGTAGCCATTGAAAAAGACAAATTCCTGATTCCCTCCCAAAATCATAAATATGTAATTCCACATTTTGCATATAACTACCATTCTCAATCCTTCTGTACACGTACCATTCGCCTCTGGAACATGTTGCCCACAGACATTGCACTCGGCCCTGACCTCAAGTCAGGACTCCAAACACACAAGCTGACCCTAAACTTTTTATCTTAAAAAATACAAACAAAAAAAGAACAACATGTTTTTTAACCACAAACTTTACGTTCTCCTTGACAGTGC
>JAUMHH010221932.1:0-12125 GCA_032359455.1 Chlamys rubida
ATAAGGATTAACTTGAATATATTTTTCATGTTATGGAGCTATAACATGAAAAATATATTCAAGTTAATCCTTAAATATTTTGTAGGTTTGTGTAGCTAGATCTCAATTCCAGTTTTACTTTGATCCTTTCACAAAAAGACAATCTGAGCACATGACTCAAGTTCAAACTTCAGAAAAGTTTTTTTTATGATTACAGACCCATGTTGCATATTTATCAAGCTTACTGCTCCGTTAGAGCGTAACCAGGGGGAATAACTACAACTTACACGTTTGCATCATGTGGCGCTACACGAACTGGCACCCATCCTTTGGTTAAATTACAGTTAAAATTTGCTACTTCCAATTTATTGGCGCCAGGACAACAGTTTGAGGTAAGGTGGTATCCATGATACAGGAACATAAAATGCACTTCAAGATCTGGTAGAGTTGAGTTGTAGCTGGAAATAAACTTAGTGATTTGAGTTCTTACTTCAAGGTATTTAAAGAGATTCCGCTTAAGTTACAGATTGCTCAGAACCATGATTGGCAGTGCATTATTTTACTCTTTACTTAGGTGTATGGAGAAACATCGTTTGATCTGGTGGACCAGATGATTAAATCCATCAACTTCTCAGAAACCGACTACTTCATAGACCTTGGCAGTGGTGAGTCCAGTCCGCATAGAAACATAGCCCTGGTTCAATAGAAGTTAACTTATGTAGAACATTAGATCGTAAACAGTAAAACCTTGATACATGTGTTACTAGGTTATATTTTTTATATAGAATCATTGTCAATACGTCACAATTTCCACACTGCCATTAATCTGAAGAGTCACAACATGAAAATTTGCGGGCGCAAGAAATCTTCACTTTAACAGTAGAAAATTTTCTGAAAATTGCAATTTATCACATTGGTTATGACTGATATATCTAATATCAATATATGCTAAAAGAAAAAAAGTCTATTGATCATTGACACTTAATTTTTGAATGAAGAAAAAAGGCATTCAGGGACGTATAACTTGGGGTGACATTCACATTCATGTATTGATATTGATGTTTGTGTTTCAGGAGTCGGACAAGTTGTCCTGCAGGTGGCAGCAGCAACATCCTGTAAAATGTGCTATGGTATTGAAAAAGCAGAATATCCAGCTATGTATGCCGAGGTAAGTAGTATCTCTGATATATTCAACATTTCCGCACCATCAATACAGAGTGCTGTGCTATAGATTTGCATTTATGATCTCATAGTGTTTTAAAGGTGGCAGTATAGTGCATTAACTGGTAATTATGTTTATATTTAAGACTGCATATATATCTACCTACATCTTCTAGGATATGGAGAAGCAGTTCAAGCGATGGATGAAATGGTACGGAAAGAAATTCAGCAATTACCAACTGGACAAAGGTGACTTCCTGTGTGACGAAATGGTCGAAAAAATTAACAATGCCACGTAAGTAAATAAAAACTGGGGTAGCAACATAAGTCATTCTTTATGGGTACAATGAAGTTTTATGCAATAATCAAAAGTATGAGAATTTAAGAAATAGGAGTAAGACTTTTATGAGATTAAGGATGGTCATAATAATATTCTGGTGTCATTAATTGGTCATTAAACATTCTTCTTATGACCATTACAATTTCGATTTGTAAACAAAGAAAAAGATGGCTTAGGTGAGTATTAAAGCGTGATTGTTTAAGGGAAACCATACCTAAACACCTAGATGTGTACTGTAATGTTATTTATAGGACAATAAATTAGGAGATAAAACTTGTTATATTCCATAGGAAGTTTATTATTAATACTGTTTCTATATCTTTTACAGTGTGATATTTGTCAACAACTTTGCGTTTGGACCTCAGGTAGACCATCAAGTAAGTAACTCTGGTTCTTTTGGTTCAGAATTTCTTTGTCTCCCTCAATGCAATGTGTAGTAACCAAATGGAGGGAAGGGAGGCCCCCACCTCCATGAATCCACAATACACAAAACTTCAGAAACCACAGAATGTAATGTAATGAAGATCTTGTTTCCAGAAAATGTCTCTGATCAAGAGCATGATGTTATAAAGCCAAACCTATGTATATTGATCTAAAACACTTAATTATAATGGGCACTTTCGTTTGATGAACTTTCAGTTAGCCTTACATAAAGATTGTTATGCGTGTCTATGAATCATTCATAATGAAGCATTGTGTGAGAAGCTATTTTCAGTTGGATGTTTTTCCCATGTAAATGTTAAGAGACTATCAGTGATTATTTATCTGTGGTTAAGGTAGAATGCTGTTTAATTTTACAGTTAAAACTACGCTTTGCCAATATGAAAGAAGGGGCCAAAATCGTATCTTCCAAGGCTTTCTGTCCACTGAACTTCCGCATCACTGACAGAAATCTCAGTGGTAAGTTTGATTTATGCCTTCAGAGAACCAACTACACCTCAGTAGAATTGAATGGAAAACTTACTGTGACTACTAGAAAGCTCTTACTGCAATCTGGGTACAAATTACGACTTCAATATGTTGAACTATGTGCTGGGGAACTGTCATGTTGTTCAAATTGTTTCACTTCACTTGATTTTATGTGACTGAATTTTGATTTTATGATGTGCAATTACTGAGAAGGTTAATGGTACTTGTCGTCCGCAAAGATAAAGACAGTGTTCCAGGGACCGTGTTCATGAAACCGTTCTCATGCTCAAGCATAGATTTTGTGCTCAAACCAACTTTCCTGTGACTCGCTTAAATCATGTCAAACGATCAAAAAGCTAAATTGTAAACATTGAAAACAGTATTTGGCTATAAGGCTCTTCAAATGTTTTCGAAAACATTGACAAAAAGATTTTATCATTAATTTATAATTGGAACAAGAAATCAGGCTTGAGCACAAAATCCATGCTTGAGCATGAGAACGGTTTCATGAATACGGGCCAGTTCTTCAACAATGGTGCATCTACATAGACACAACACTATTGAAATAGTTACAGACCTGCAAATAATATAATCGGACATGTTTAACTGCTTTATAACTATACCCAACCTATACAGTGGAACCTGGTTAGTCTGAACACTTATTGTTCCCATGGTAGGGACAAGCATGTTTCAGGGTTTACTGAACATTCTAATTGCCTATTACAAACACTTAAGTTGTTGGGTAGGCAAAATAATTTATATTTGGAAAAGTATATTTTGGTTAGCACTAAAAAAGTTAATGGATGTTTCAGTAATTTGTTATTGCATATCACTTATATTTCGTAAGATAGATATATTTGTGTGTTATTCATGTTAATTCAGTGACTAGTCAAACATCAGGGATGTTGTAAATATTATTCAGAAGTATTCAAATTCTTAAAATCAGCAAAAACTAGTTGATGAACAATGTTTAAATTTGTTTAATTAAGTTGTTTGGAACAAATTTGCAAAATTTAAATATTGATAAAATTACAGATTACATAGAAGCAGAAGTATGAGCCAGGGTTCTATATCTGTGAGGTTTCATTGTGCCGGAGGATGTCACTTACATATTCTCTTGCACATTTTTTGTATAGTTAATTATCAAATTCTGTAATCATTGAGATATATTAAAAAATCTCATATTGCTTTTTTTGTTGCAAATTGAAATTCTCCTAATATTAACACCAATTGGTCTTGACTTTGACTGCTGTATATTACCAGGGATAGGTGTCCAGTTTATAGCTCACCTTGATATTTCTCAATACCAATGACACTATGACACCAACCAAACCAACTCTCTCCTCCTGAGATTGCCATTGGACATCATTGAAACTGTACTTTGACAATTCCTGGAATTCACACTATAAAAACCCAGATAACATATCAATACAGTTAAACCTGTTTCGTGGATGATGATCTTGGGAGGGAAATATCACCCAAAAACATTTTACATTGAAAATTAATTTGGAACAAATGTTTTCCAAAAGTTTATTTTATTAGATACTCATTCCATTGTCCATTTTGAGCACTGGACCCTTGGCTATCTCTTGTCAAATGTGATACAAATCTTTTGAAAAATCAAAACGATACACTATCAAAACCAGCTACAGGCTGTAAGACCGGAGGTTGAGTGTACCGACCAGTCAGGCGTCCAGAATAACATGTAATCATCCCCTGCCTTGCTCACATGTTTTTTCCAGATATTGGAGCAATAATGCATATCACAGAGTTGTCCCCTTTACGTGGTGCAGTCTCTTGGACAGGAAAACCAGTCACATATTTCCTACATACAATAGATCGGGCCATGGTGAGTTGTGTCACAAGAGTTGTCTCCCATGAACTCCTTTGATTGGGGTCTTGCTCTAACCAAAATTGCGTTGTCAGCTCCAACAGCACCACTTGATTTTGAATTACAATATCAAAAACTTTTTTACCAGACAATGTTGTCGGGTGTTTTTATCAATTAGCAACACATTGTGTTATAATTGTATTCAAAATTTACATGAAACGGAGATTCAGCATTGTAATGTTGTAAATATTGAGTGCTGTAGTGTTGGAGCTGGCTACTTGATTCCATTAATACAGGTTAGGTCACAGGGCCATTGTGGATGTCACTCTTGTATCTTTACATGGCTGCCAGACCGAGAGAAGCAATACTAACTGGGTAGACCAGCTGCTTACAGCCGTTCCAAGGGCTCCTTATAATGTAAGGGTTGTCATCTAGCTGGCGATCAAGATGATGATTTGATTGCATTCTGCAATTTTCAGATATTGGTACTATCATGCACGTTGCGGAACTGTCACCGCTAAGTGGTGCCGTCTCCTGGACGGGGAAAGCTTTCACCTACTTTGTGCACACAATAGATAGGACTCTGGTGAGTATGTGGCCTGGACTCGAGGCATGGTGTTTTAGGGCAGGGAGTGTTGCACAAAAGTCGAGGGAAGGGCACAATGGTTAAGGATAGGGAGCAGTGGTTTAAAACTAGGACATAGGGATTAATGGTAGGCAGTAGTTACCAGTAGGGCACAGGTGTAAGTGTATGAAACATGGGGTCAGAGGTAGGGCACAGGGGTCAAAGGGAGACGCAATGGTCGAAGGTGGGATACTAAAGAAAGCTTGGGGTGCAGGAGATTGAGCTCATGGGGTGTGGTCCAAAGCAGGTGGTATAGGGCACAGTGGTATAGGGCACAGTGGTATAGGAAGGGCAGAAATGTAAATAGTTTGTCTAAAGAGAAGTGGGTCACACAGGTTTAGGATAAAGCACTGGAGTTGAGACAGGGTACAGGGGAAGATGGTAGGCAGGCACAAGGATAAGAGAAGGCCATAGAGGTTAAGAATAGGGCACAGAGGTCGAGAGCACAAAGGACAAGAGAAGAGCAGACCAATAATGGGTGAGTCCCAGTTGTTGCCCAGATATCTAGAGCTGAAAACAAGGGGCAAGGAAAGTGTTATTCCAGTCAAGCAGAAGGCATGGTGCTGGTTTGTGAGGTTTTGGTAACTGTAGAGGTCATGATCAGGGCATATTGCTTAGTGGTAGGGTTCAGGTAAAAGGGGCAATATATTGAGCTCAGGGCACATGGAGAACACTGCATAGCTCAATGGTAGGGTCCACTTAAAGGGGTGATGTGATGCAATGAGCTCAGGGCACATAGCTCAATGGTAGGGTCCACTTAAAGGGGTGATGTAAAACAGTGAGGTCAGGGCACATAGCTCAATGGTAGGGTCCATTTTAAGGGGTGTTGTAAAACAGTGAGGTCAGGGCACGTAGCTCAATGGTAGGGTCCATTTAAAGGGTGTTGTAAAACAGTGAGGTCAGGGCACGTAGCTCAATGGTAGGGTCCATTTAAAGGGGTGTTGTAAAACAGTGAGGTAAGGGCACGTAGTTCAATGGTAGTATACAAATAAAGGGGCGTGGCATATCTCCTAGAATCAGGACACCCAGGAAGATGTGTAGCACATTGATTATAAACTTGTATAGCAACTTGGGTTATATAAAACAGTGGGCATGTGCTTTTTAAAGGTTTTCTATTAATTTTCTCACTGAACGCTAGCACAGTATGTTGAATACTAAAACAGAGGATATGTATTTTTTCAAAGGAGAACTGGTTGGATCTTTGCTTTTAGTTTGAAGTTAAACATCAATTTCTTGTGTTGCCGCCAGTTTGGCTGATTGTGTTGAGATGTATTGCATGGGATATACTCGCCAAATGTAGATTTAGTGATGCATGATTGGTGCTTTTATTGTTTGATTTGTTGAATATATTCTCAAAGGACGTCTTTGTTGTAAGGCAATGTAAAGTTTGTCAACACATCCCCAGGTTTTACTTGTCTGGCTGTGTTTTTATTGAATCCCTAATTCATGTCTTCCATGGAAGAACTTATTTTTTCCAATAGAAGAATTAGTTTCGCCTACAGCAGATTCAAATTCCCCTTGGCACTTACTTTTCTATTGTTATGACGAAAAAATATAATTATTTTTTAAGCTTTAATAGGTTATCTTTGTGATACATCAGGAATTATTAAATTTGTATAAACGAATATGTTTGAGTGTGGATTTGCCTTTGTTTTGACAAACTAACTTTCGTGGGTAGAAATTTTGCAACGTTGGCTTACATCTTTCGTAAAGTCACTATTTTATTGATTTTGAAGTGTAATGCACATTGTTGAGTTCACCACCAATTCATCAACACTTTCCAAGTTATTGTGTGAATCAATTTTATTCATCAAAGTTTACCAAAGCATTTTTTTCCCATTGTTTTCAAATTTTGTCTGAGCTTAGTGTCTTAATTCCTATTAAACATGTATTTGTTTGGTACAGTCCCACACTTTTGTAAAGAAAATGTACATATGTGTGTCACGGAGGAAACGCCTGTGAAATCTGATGATGTATAATACATTTCAAAATCTTAAAGTCAAATTATGAGATGCTGAAGTTGAGATCCTAGGAAGTTGAGGTGACACCAGATGTACTGCTCTATTTTAGTGTTCGAGGTTCTTAGGCTGTCATTGGACTGTGATACATGTAGTAAACTACTCACTAAGTTCTTCTGCCATGTGAAGATGGTCACAATCTAAATAAATATTCAATTGAATTTTAAGTTCCTCAAACTAATTAGCTGATGGTTCCCAGGAAGTCATTTATTAGTGTGTAGTAGTTATGGTTAGGTCAGAATTCAAAGATGTGCATGATGTCACCTTGATGTTTATATTATATCACAACGTTTCATAAATGTGCATGTTTTATATATTTATTTGTTTGATATGTTGATATTGATATTGACTGGCTTAATTAGTCCCCCACCTGTACTACTTGAAGGAAGTTTGTACTGCCTGCCAGATTCTGTCTGTCAAATTTGGTATGCATGTACATCTTAGGAAGGCAGCGTGACCTATATTTTGACCTCTTTTACTCAAGCCAATGAAATAACTTGTCTGGGTATATCTCTTGTACTATTTCACAAGCAATTACCAGATTGAGTATACAGATACTTACATGTAGGGATGTATAAAAAAAACTAGGTCAGGTAGGTCACTGTGACCTGTATTTTGACCTGTGACCCCAATCAATAAAACAGATTGTCCTAGGCTTATCTCCCATACTGTTTCACATGGATACCAAAAATCAATGCCTTGTTCTAAAGCAACTCAGTAATGCATAGCATTACACTTTTTTATTTGGTTTTGTCATTATTTGCTGAAACATTTTGGTTTTAAATTTGTTTTGTTGCAAAAAAATAAGTGCATGCATTAATAGAGTCCTTTGCAGACAGAAAACAGAATTGTATTCATAACAGAAAATTTAAGTTCAATATATACAGTGATATCTTGTATGTTATAGAGTTTTTGCTCAATATTCATATTAAGAAAACCAATAATACCGTACACAATTTCTTCTTTTGTGCTCTGCCTTGAGTTGCAATGTTGAGAATAAAAAAAACTACTGCATAAGAGTCATGATACAGTGCTAAGTGGTGGTGATCTGACCGGATTATGTTATAATGTTTTGTGTCTTGTTTATTTCCAGTTGGAGAAATACTTCCTACGAATGAAAAATCCGAAATTGAAAGTAAGTTATTCAGGGATATAATTTGAATTACAGGTTGAACTCAGATTTTCCACAAATGAGCAGTGAAACCAGTAACAGTAGTCAAAAGAATTCAGCAATTCAAATCTGCCTAAATGATGAAAACTTGGAATTACCGTTTGATGCGAATGATACAAAAACAGTGGCTATTTTTCTAAAATAGGCAGATGTAAGGTATTCAACGTGTGGATGTAATGATACAAAAAGTTAACGGCGTCTTAAACATTCAGACATCAGCAGAATTCACCATACATTTCAAATTGTAGAAATGTATCAAAGTTTTCTTGTGACAAGCCAAGAGGTTGAGCCCTTAGAAAGAAAATAAACTTGAGTACTGACCAAGGTAATCACTGGAATATAACCCCTCTGTAGAACTGATTGGGTAAGGGTAGGTTGGCGAATCACTATAAAATGTGGTGTATTCGGGCAGGATTCTGGAATTATCACTGGGTTTATAATGTAGTGATAATGTCAGTTCACTGAAAATGTAAAGGAAACCGTTAAAGCATTTTAAGCTCACCTAGAGGTGGGTCATTTGCTGCGGAACTTTTGAATGTATCTAAATAGCATAATGAACATGTGTTATTTCATTGGTTGTTTTGTTGCCAGGATGATGAAGATGTGCGTAGAGATCGTCGAGGGAGACCAATCCATCTAAGAGAGAAACATACCTGTTGTTCTGGTCATGGTGACTCCAAGGTAAGGCCACCATCTTACTGAATCAATGACATTGTTATCACACACAATGGGATTTGTACCACAGATTTTAGTGTACAGAAGCTATTTCTCTTACTTGTCAAAAGTCTAGAAAATAGATCTGTATAATTTCAATTAAATCTGCAAAATAGTAAAATAAATATGGAATATATATATGTATTGGAGACATGGTAGTCTAATGGTAGTCGGGCTTGTGACTGAAGGGTTGAGGGTTCGAGTCACGTCACGGCACTGTGTTGAATCTTTGAACAAGATACTTGACTCCACTTGTTCCAGTCTACTCAGCTGTAAATGAGTATGTGGTTGGGCAATGCTGGAATTGTTGAATGCTAGCTGTGAGCAGCGAAATGGCAGCACCGGCTGTATGCTTCCCAGGGAGTTGAGAAAGATATTGGCTGGTTGCAAAGGCCCTATAACCATGCATAATAATTTGTGAACCGCTTTGAGTTGACCTACGAACTAGGTTGTGATAAAGTGGTGTAAGAATCTCGAATTATTATTAATTATAATGTGTCAACACTGTTAAATTTCTCAAAATAGAGTTATACATGATATTATGTGGATATGCTGTATAAGAAAATTAAAGTGTCATGATAACTGAATTATATTTATTTCACATCTGTTATCCACATTTCAAGAAATAACAAGGCTTGTTTTTTCCTGTAGCCTCACGATGAGCTTAAGAATGGTGCTTTGAAGAAGAAGAATCGAGCCCTAGAGGCCAACAAGAATGAAATGCCAGCTCTCAACGTTATCAAGGATCACTCCTACCAGGCCGCACGCAACCTTGACTTTGACAGTGCCAGTAACGCCAGCACTGCGACAAGTATGAGTGGCACAGCCGAGGAAATAGCTCAAGTAATGGGTGGCCCCACAACGCGGCGACAGTGGTCCGAGTGCCTCAGTAAACCAGCACCAGAAGTGGCCTCCCCTGAACATCCTCCTACCTTCCGGGAGGAGAGTGACGAGAATGTAAGTAAAGTTACAACATGATAATTTATTTTATTTTTTTTAGAAATTTTTGGGTTAGGACTTGCCTGAAGGCTTCGATCATCCTGGAATAATATCTGTTAACGAAATCAGGGGTTTCATAGCACAATTATTTCCTCATTCCTGAAAATTATGATCTGTAGCAATTTCCGAAGAACTTCTGAAATTCAATGTTGAATTTAGAAATACGAATTAAGAAAAATACTCGAAAATACTTATGGAACCAATATTTCAATGAAATTGTACATGTATATTACAAACAGGCTGTGGTGGTGGTGGTGGACATCCCTAAGAAGATGACCAGGACCCGAGCAGCAAAGACGGCGTCAAAGCGACTCAGGAACGGACAGTTAAGGAAAGAACCACGCACAGGTATTACATATATTTACATTCTCAGTATTAACTAAAAACCCATGTGACCTTTTTCACTCTTTGACTGTTTCTAAAGAATTAACTGCTTTGTAGTTTGTTTCAATTTGCCCTGTGAATAAAATGGCTTGAATAAAATGGCTTCCAGAATCTGCAATAAAT
This sequence comes from Chlamys rubida, assembly GCA_032359455.1. Taxonomy (NCBI): domain Eukaryota; kingdom Metazoa; phylum Mollusca; class Bivalvia; order Pectinida; family Pectinidae; genus Chlamys; species Chlamys rubida. The sequence continues at coordinate 10,255 of JAUMHH010221932.1, forward strand.
ATCCTTGAATGGACTTTTCTGCATTTTTAGAAAGGCAAACTGAAAATTTCTTATTGGAACTTTCTTGGTATTGTTGCTAATCATTTTACCTGAAATTGATCAATGAGGCTGGAAAGGGTGATCATTTATGTTATTTATTAAATTACTTTTATACAAGAACAAAAATATAACGCATCCTAATGGGAATGGTTTTCACAGAGCACTTTCTTTACATCACTTCATATATATTTATAGAATTGCCACAAATCATATCGATAAACACAGTCTGTAATTTTCAAGGGGGACAGAATATTCTACTTCGAAAATGTGTACAGTTATCATGAAGCATCATATTGCTCATATCAGAATTTATTTTCCAACCTGAAGAAATATTTCAAGATTTTATAATTTAACAAATCTTCAAAATGTGTTTCTGATACTCAATTAATAATATTTTTTTTTTACAAAAAATGGATAATATAACCATTGAATCAAATTATAAAATGAAATTGTTTAAATTGATCTCATACTGAATTAAAGAATAACAATCATACAGGGTACCTTTTATTCATTATAAATCATAACACAAAAACATTATTTCCAACCATTCCAGTTGGTGAAGTGAGCAGTACCCCTCCAGTGACAGGTAATTATGGGGGCACTGTACAGAGGAATTTAGTACATCCCATTAATTTAAAATCGAAAGTGAACATTTCATGTGAAAGCTATGGCAAGCATTAAATGGAATAAAAAAGAAATGTTATTATTGTTTAAAGTGAATTTATTTAAAAAAAAAATAAAAAAATGTGAAAAGTCTTGCCGGTAATGTGGAACAATATCCTGTTAAAGTGATACAGACAATTGATCAAATTCAGAAAACAAGTAAATGTATAGTTTGTTAGTGCTAATTGGACTCCTACACTTATCCTCTGCTGGAAGTGCTCTTGTTTTATTTCCCGTTTTTTTTAATACATGGGATCAGGTGTCTTCCATGTCTCAATACTGTAGTTTACAAACTCATTTCCTCAATATTGATGGATTTTCTTAATTGATAAAACATTTACATGGTGTTTGTCTGATAAGTATCAGTTTGACACCTAAAATATCAAGTAAATTACTGGTAAACTCCATAGACATCCTGCAAACAACTGAGCCAAGCGAAATCAAGTGACGCCTAGAGGGAAGCAAGGGTCTGTCTGGCAGACTGGTTCTTCTAGCAATGGCTGAACATCTAAGAAAGTTAGCAGTCTATGTTGTTATTGATTAGAATATTGTTTGTCTTCCTCAGGGAGAAAGAAATCCAATCTGGGAAGCCGTGCAAGAGCCAACAAAAACAAGGAAAAGGAGAAAGTTCTGGGGCTGGACAGTCTCAATCTGCTGCACACGCACACACTAATGTCCACTGGTTAGTATTGACTGGGGCCATGATCTGTATTGATATAGAAAGGGATAGTCTGATAAAATGGACATATGGAATCTTATCTTAAACATAGCAAAAGAAAGACTGAGAGGATGGTGAAATCCAGAAATACTAGATTGGTCACTGTCTTCTTGTGTAATATTATTTACCACTCCCTGTGTGTGCAAATAAAACTCACATATAACGTAGATGCTGCTGACTCTTGAACATGCTTATATGCTGCAAAGACCATTGGCATGAAAATGAAAAAAAACTTCATCTCCTTACTTTTTCTTCAAGATGGCATCCACATTTATTAAGTGTTGGTAGGCTTGCTTACATCATAACTTGTGTGTTTATCGTGTATACATTGTAATGCTACTTTAAGGTTAATTGATGAACCTTTCCCCCACTGCTAGGCTTGCTTACATCATAACTTGTGTGTTTATCGTGTATACATTGTAATGCTACTTTAAGGTTAATTGATGAACCT
>JAUMHH010221943.1:1854-12124 GCA_032359455.1 Chlamys rubida
TGTGGTTACGATATGTATCACGATATTGTGGTTACGATATGTATCACGATATTGTGGTTACGATATGTATCACGATATTGTGGTTACGATATGTATCACGATACAAAGAGTAGCTGTAAAGGTAAGCAAAAAGATAGGTTGCACATTTTTAATGGCAATAATACAGCTTTGTTCCAAATTGGCATAACTTTTAAAAAATCATACAACTCACGTCTTTCGACGTTCATGCCAAGCTGGATTATTTGCCATGTAGGAACGGAAATTAGCAGACTAAAATCCAAAACAAAATTGTAGGTGTGTATTGCGATCTCTCGAAACATATTATGTATCGTACTGTATTCAGAATACCGTGATATATTGTTGCAGCCCTACATGTTGACTCCGATGATTTTCTATAACCTGAACTCCTTGATTTCCTCACCTAAACCCTGTGATTCCTGCTATTTCTTCACCTGTATCCATTTGATTCCTGAGATTTCCTTGACTTATTCCTGTGAACTCCATGTTTTCATCACCTAAACCGTGTGATTCCTACGATTTCTTCATCTACCTGTTGACTCCTGTGATTCCCTCACCATAACCCATTCATATGATTCATTTCTGTTACTTTCCACTCAATACCTTGACAGAACATCATAATTAATGTCATGTTTCAAAGTTATTTTAATCACAAATCTGTTGAATTCTTTACTTTGCGTTCACAATTTATAATATTACACATGATTGCTGTCTATTTTTAACAGTGCAGTGGTCACACATTGCTATAATTCCGATGAATTATTCAGATTTCTGTATGATAATGTTTAAATTCATTACAAGTAAATGTTGTAAGTCTTGCTTGGGGACAGTTTGGTTACGGGGAATTTCATTGGGGGATGTCGGGGCACGGCTGAACGTTTGGTTGTGGGCAACTCTGGTGAATTAATTATGTTAATTCAAACACTGTGTCACGTTGTGAATAAAGAATCTGAGAGTTATCAGCTACTGTGTCACATATTAATGAGACTAGTGTTACACCAGTATAATAGTGAATCATCATTCATGCCTTGTTATGAATGAAAACAGTTCACTAGCTGTGTATCATTTGTTTATTAATTCCATTGATTTTGTATCTTTTTCATGCTTAAGTATTACCATGTGTACTGATTTTATCTTTTCATGATTCATATCAAATGTATATACATATGTATGTGTTGGAAAGAATCATCTGATCAAGTTAATGGAAGGCAGATTTCAGATAGATATTTGAAAGATAAGGTTTTGCATTGAACTGTTTTTGTTTTTTGAATTTCTGACCAAGTGAACAAAAATGTCATTATGTTATTTTTTACACATTGGTACACCAAGTGAACCAGAAATATCATGATGTTACTGTTTACACATTGGTACACCAAGTGAACCAGAAATGTCATGATGTTACTGTTTACACATTGGAACACCAAGTGAACCAGAAATGTCATGATGTTACTGTTTATGGTACACCAAGTGAACCAGAAATGTTATGATGTTACTGTTTACAGATTGGTACACCAAGTGGACCAGACATGTCATGATGTTACTGTTTACACATGGGTACACCAAGTAAACCAGAAATGTCATGATCTTTAAATTTTAATACTGGTACTCACCCAAGTGAACTGGAAATGTCATGATGTTTAAATTTTAATACTGGTACTCACCCAAGTGAACCGGAAATGTCATGATGTTTAAACTTTAATACTGGTACTCACCCAAGTGAACCGGAAATGTCATGATGTTACTGTTTACACATTGGTACACCAAGTGAACCGGAAATGTCATGATGTTACTGTTTACAGATTGGTACACCAAGTGAACCAGAAATGTCATGATGTTACTGTTTACACATTGGTACACCAAGTGAACCGGAAATGTCATAAATGTACATGTATGTTACTGTTCATTGGTTCAGCAAATGAACAGAAAATTGTTTCACAATGAAAGCTAAGCCTCAGTACACATAGCCACATACCAGACCATCCAGAACAAGAAGGCTCCCAGGGACATTGCAAGGACATCAATAAAAGATTAGCTTTGTATTTGTCATCTGTATGAAAGTCTAGATTTGTTAAAACCAGACTTATTTAAAATCACCAGACTGAAACAAGACAAGGGAGAATTTATACCATTAATATTCCACTTGTACTTAGCTAGTGACATAATAAAGTATTGTGTAGATTTTAGATATTGGTAGACAATTTAGGATATAAGTTAAAAGTAAGGAGGAGGCCTTAAGGGCAGAGCAGGGTGGGGAGGGGAGGAGCAGTTTTTGTGTCTTGGAATTTTATTTTTCATTTGCTAATTGAATGCAAAAATAATCACCCATCACTCTATGAATCAGTAATTCTGATCTGTACATGTTGTTTGTCTATTTCTTAAAAGGGCCTTAACCCTTTCACCCCTATGTAACTTTAGTAGACTCTACCATGCATTGATCTGGATGAGTCCATTATGGTTTACAGTGGCGAAAGAGTTAAAGTTAAAAGTACAAATCCTCCACAGCATTACAAAATGTCCTTAAGAATTATTGAAAGCTTGAATTGACTAATTGCACTCACAGTCCAGCAAAAAACCCAGAGGGCAATGTGTATTACGGCTGAACATCTGATATAAAAACACGACAATTTAGTAAGGACTCCTGCACCGCTGCCAACAGTTGTTATCATGTATTGGAAACTTTTTTTCTGTTATGAATAAAACTTTAATATTCATCTTTGAAAAGAAAAACCATATCTTGCAGAACTTTTTTGAAAAAATGATCAAGATGAATTAAACAAAACAAAAATTTTCACCATGATCAGCTGAGTGTAAATTTTAGAGGCAACAGACCAAGACCATGATTCAAACCCTGGAACTCCCATCATTGTACTGTCGCTGATGCTATATATATACCTGGTCATCGGCATACGTAGTACCCCTGGCCCATCTACTGTGCTCAGTTATATACAAACGAAAATTAAAGGGAGATTACTTTATGTATGAAAAAAATCCAGACAACTTCTCGATTGCTTTTCATTCAATGAGACAGGGATCCTACCTGAACATATTGACACAGTAACACATGCACACTAAGGATTATTTATTACCACAGACATGACATTGACACACATTGAACAATATTTTACTGCAGAATCCTACTTGACACTTCGACACAGGCTATTGTATATTATTTTATCATTGCCTATCCCTGTAGGGCTTGCATGGTATGACACATATACTTTGGTACACATGCACAACACATATATTTACAGGCCACACAGGTATCACACACATACCTGGGTTCACTGATGTGACACATGTACCTGTACAAACGAGTGTGACAGCTGGGGCTGGAAACTTGTGACCATTGTCACTAGCAGGTGATCACTGTGGGGTGATGTTATAGGTTTACTGACGACTGTAGAGTGTCGACCCGTACAGTTCTAATATATTGGTGTTCTCCCCTATGCTGGAGGATCAAGTTTGATCGGAAATGTCCCAGACCTACCTACCTGTATCTGTGCATGGCTTAATGCTGTGAGCTATAAGCTTTAGTTCGTGGAGGGGGGATATTGATGTTTCACCTATGTTATCATGAAAATAAAATAGCTCAAAGGCTTCAGTGATATAAAATACAAACATAGTCAAATTAAGTCTGGTGTTTGGTTTAAATTCAATAAATAGCTAGTTTATGCCCCTCTTCTCAATTTAATCCCACCAATTAAAACAGAGAAACCATCTAAATGGATGGTCAAAAGACCTTTTCCCACCAGTTGACTGATGAGGTCCTGAACATTCTTTGTATAGTGTGGTTTCCCCCTGGGGATATTTGTTGAAGGAGAAAGCTTTAGTGGTTTAGCATGTGGCATCTCCAGGACTCAAGAATGTGTCGACTTTAATGATCTTACTTATTATTACCTATATATGGCTGGATACACGGAGACCTTTAGGAGTGGGAGACAAATATTTCATCTGTTAGGAAATGAAGGTTTTATACAGGAGTATCCTGTTTACAAATTTGAAAGTGTCCAGATGTGGTCACAATTTTAATGTACCCCTCGAAGGACAGAAATGTCTCTTCTTGTCAAAGTAACTCGCTGTAAGTAAACTTTTGATGTCCTGATGAAATTCCTCTTTTCTTCAGCCACAAATCATATAAAGTCATACATCAACAGAAAGAAAACTATATTATCTTTACTCCTACTTATGGTAGCTACATACTGCCCACCTGTAATCCCTCCTCATGTATATGACACTGCTGATACAGACAGGAAGTCAATGCAAGCTGTTCCCTCCCTACAACACTGCTGCTATCCCTGAAACTGGGGATCTCTTGGTCTCAGCTAGGTCCATTAACAAGTAGTGTATACTACTAAAGACATGTCTGGGGGCTATAGGACTCCAGTGATTCATAATTTGTAGTAGCTACACATACCATAGGAGTGCAGAGGTCAAGGTCAGTGTTGTACAGATGTGAACTCTCCATGTGGGAGGAAGATATAACAGTTTGAGGCGGACATGTGTAGTGTGATGTAGGACTCAAGTATGTGACCACAGACTTCGTAAGGCGTTTACAGGATAAAACAGTTTGTTTTGAGTGCTAGAAGTGAAAAGACAAAATCAGGGAGAAGAATTCAGGCTCAGCATTCAGTTTACTAATCTTTGATTTTGTTTATTTGTGTTCATTTTTCGTGTCCTGGATATTGTACGTGTGATGACGACAAAAATGACCTGAGTCATTGATTCTTCTTGATCTTCCATTAACATCATCCAAACACATGACTGCTGAAGGACTACTATACGTGTGATACATATGTGTTACTTATCTTACCCATAGCCATGTGGGGCCGGACAACATGTTGATACATTCCTTGTTTGTGAACCAGTTGATGGAATTTGAATGTCGTATAAGACTAAATTCCCAGTAGCAGAAGTTTGATGAAATAATAAGTCTCATATTTGATTGGAGAGTTACCTTGTGAAAATTCACCTGTGAAACAAAAAGTAACTATATGTTCATGATGGAGGTCTATGACTATGCGAGGGCAACATTTTGGAGCGAGTGGTTCTGGTTTGGGGGGTCGGGACATTCATGGGCCGACTTCGTAAATAAAGACGATGGGATACACCATCCCCAGTACAGTGACCTACGATGGGCCCTCTACTTAGGCCTGGTCATATTTATGATAAGGAAGGTCGCTGAGAGGTAAATATGACGGGACATCACAATTAAATTAACATGTAGTTGTTATAACCCCCACCCTCACTGAGTGATGAGGGCAATCACTTTATCAGTACATCCCTCCCTGTGTGTGTCCATGCATCTGTACCTTTAAAAAAGGTTGGGATGAAAATATCTCGTGAACCCCTGATGATATCAAAATAGTGTTGATTACGAATTTTGCATATCTACTATAGCAAGTTCAGTCTGAAGTGTAATCTAGGGGCCTGGTCAACGACTCCACAATTCTACGCAAATACTTTTATGGACTTTGTCAGGGGATTGTACAGAGTAAAGTTTAGATCAGTCACACAGTAAGTAAAGGGATGAATCAAATTATTACATCAGTATTGTTGAAGTATGACACATACCATTGGCCCTTTGGCTTTACATATACCTTGTACCCTGTACAAAGACCAAGTATTTCCAATAAAAGGCCTTTGGATTAGAGTAACGGAAGAATTTTAATATTTCGTCAACTTTTAAGTCTTATTGAGAGATCAAGGTATGAATCGATTCCCCAGTTGTACACACACTTATTATCATAGTGACTCTCCACACGTACATGTAAGTGTCACCTTACATTGTGTGTCATCTGGCTGATAGTGATGAGCATTAATTTCTCTTCATACAAACATGACAGTACATACATGTTACCCATTGTTACTTATCGATATTGCCACCTAAGGCCGTAGGTGTGAAGCTAGTAATATAACCTTAACATATTCATCGTATTTGTCTCGAGAGTGATGATGCCTGAAGCCCCTTTTGAACTTAATGTATGGGGTGTGATCTCATTTCATAAATACAGGATTTTATGCTCGAGTTTCTATTTCATGTGACATTTATAAAACGAGTTAAAAGAATGTTTTACGTCCTTACATAACCTTAGCTTGTCGATGGGACATTAAACACGATAAGATTAACTTAGAATTTTCAATTTTAATTTTATCAAGCTTCTGGTGAGCTACTTTTAACGATCGTGACAATTTATTTAAAATCTGATATAAAATGGAAATGATTGCAAGATTCTCACAACCGAGATCAGTTCTAAGTATTTGTGATGACAACTTTTTCTCAGACTGACTTGAAATCTGCATTTTGACCAAGCCTTAATCTTTTGTTATGTAAAAATGCAAAAAACAGAAAAGCACTATTTTTATAAATAACATTATACTTTATTTATATAGCACCCTGTATAATTTACAAATTGTGTATATATATACTCTATATAAGAAGCTATACAGTTTGTCATATATACTGTATATATAGTGTACAGCAATCAGTCGTACAGGTAGAAAAGTACCAATATTTTCAAAACAAATGTATGTAATGGAAAGTATTTCTGTACCAGGATGTTGGGGTTAAATTGACTGGAAAGTAACTCTGAGATAAAGAAAACGAGACAAAAATCTTTTGCTTGATTAAATACCCCAGGGAATGTAAAGAGATTTAGTATGAAGTCAGTGTTTGTATTATATTGGTTGACAGCTCAGCCAGATTTTTAGGATAAATGTGAATATTTAGACCTTGTAATATGTTGGCAGGAAAAGCTTAATTATACAGTACAGGATATGTTTTGAGTGGAAGCTGTGACTGGTACACATATTAGCCCGTGCTTAGATATAAGCCCTCCTCCATTGGGATGGTTATCATGTAAAAATGTGGTCATTTAAGGAAATACATCTAGACATGCTATAACATATACACATCTAATCTGTGTACCCTCTAATGTATTTTAATGAACTACCATGCTTGGTATTATGCTGACAACCGTATTATAGAATCTGGTGATTATAGGTAATTTGAAAATGTCTGGACATTGTACAGTTCACTGGATTATATTTTTATAATTATTCAATAAATAGCAAGATGAGTCTTCCAGGTCATATAGGGATCTACCCATATGTTCATTCGTTAGTTCGTACATGTACATGTATGTGTATAAATAGAATCTGATAGAATTTCTGATTTCACCACTGTACAGACTTCATTTCTTGTTGGATCGCCACGAAACTTCACGCACCTTTTCACAAGCATCACATCTTGTACGAGTTTCCTTTCAACCTGCAATCCAAATAGTAGGTCACTTGTACTATAAATAGAACTTGATAGAATTTCTGATGTCACCACCGTACAGACTTCATTTCTTATGTGATCACCACGAAACTTCACGCACATGCTCACAAGCATCACTACTTGTAAGAGTACAGTTTCGACCTTCTACAATCAAAAAGAAGGTCAATGTTACTGTATAACTACAAATTTGAATGAATTTAAATTTATACCTGTATTCTGGTTTGCACACTAATTAAAGGTAAGAAATTCTACTCAAATTATTAACATTTCTATTTTTGCTATTAGATAGATTTGAACTTTTGACACGCATTAATCTTAGACTCCAGGTTTCCCTTTACGCTTTGCATTTCTTACGACATTGAAGTGTGAGGGTATTCGTATCATCGATGATGCCTTGTTTAGATATGATAATTTTATGACTTTTGTTAAGCATACCCTTTCTTAAATACGAAAGGGATGAAGTTATCATATCTAAACAAGGCATCATAGATGATACGAATACCCTCACACTGCATATGGCCATTGACGTTAAGTGAGGTTAAAATTAAAACTAAATGGATCATTCCATCCAAGATCAAACAATGGTTCTAAAGAAGATTCTAAAGGCGTTGAAAATGCCTTAATTTAATTCAAAGGTCATAATCACGCACCATGCTCAAAGACTGCGATTATTTAAAATTCATTATTCAGATTAGTAAAGGTTGGAATTATCGGTAGTTCTGGAAGTTGTACAATCATGGACTCCCGGTGATCAGAAATTAGCAGCACTTGTATAGTTGTTCCTGATTAAACTCATCCTTTACAAACCACTTGGTCGCGGCTATTCTACAACCCAAGTGTTGAGCTTAAATCTGGAGGAGTATGTAAAATGTAATTACTTTAAACATATTTATATAAGTACATTTATATTTTAGTGCTCAAGGGAAGATCAAGTCTATCGCTGCATGTTAAGTTAATGTGTACATATTAAGTTAGCGTATATTAAGAGACAGACTAAAAGATGCTGAAATACTTACATTTACAGTAGGTACTTGAACCTTGTTTAGCACTGAATAGGGAGAGTTTAACTCATTCACCCCTGAAATTCCATAATGAGCTATTCCAACCTTTTGATTGGAAGAGTTGAAATGTGTCTTTAGGGGTGAAAGAGTTTAAGTAAGGGAGGGCAATAATGAATACATTTAATGTCATCAATGTAAAAAAAAATCAAGGATAAGAAGAAGGACGAAAAGAATGAATTGAAATGGACATACCGTAGTTTTAAAAAGAATCTGTCTGAAAATGTAGAAGAATTATTTACATGTCCACAACAAGATTCTGTAAGAAGTGGAGGGTTGTTAATACTGCTGCCATTGATCATGTTGTTCCCCTAAATTATATATATACATTATGTTTATGTATCCAGCAAATGTTTAGGGGACCGATTTGACTTTTCGAGATATAATTATGCCAATATAATAGGTAAAATTTAAGATTAATGATATATATTTCTATCTAAGGTAAACTTGAATACTGAATTGTGCTGTACTTTTCTCATTCATGTGTAGCACTGTTTAACTGTTCACCGGCCCGCTGGTATAATGGAGCGGACATGTTATGATGTAAAATACTGGTTTATTGATTTATGAACCTCACTTGATGATGAGCTCAAACATTGTTCATTGTCCTCATCCCCAGAAGAAATGTATACCACTGTTCATAACATTGGTCTGCAGGCAGGAAACCCCAGGGTAATTCCTAGAATCTACTTACTGTTTTTACAGCTGTTTCACTAGTGTTTTATACGGCTTTAATGTGGCTGTGTTGGTTGTTCTATATGGCTTTGTCACGAGTAGTTATGTTATGGCTTTGGCATGGCTAATGATTCCAACTATTGAGCAGTTCCTAGCAATGAGTCCTATAAAATTATAATATTCTGATCAAAATTAGCTGAACCCATACAAAATTACAAATTATAATCTTTGTTTCAAAATCACTTGTTTATGCTTGTTTTTTCCCTACAATATTAGGAATTTATCAAAATTCTCATTTCCTATGTTTTCATTGTATAAAAAGATCCACTGACTCAGATACACTCTCATAGATTTATTGATTAGTTTCATCATTTTCTAGATTATAGTATAGTATCTCCCTAATTAAAACAAAAAATTCTAGCTATATATAGTCTACCTTAACGTGGATATAGCTATGAACCAAGATTAAAACCTGGTAGAAGAAAGCTCCAACTCTATCCCACAAATTCACCATCTTGTAAATTACAGCACGACAATGTATCACCTGCTGTTTTTGTGTTCACGGTTGAATGATTCTATTGTCGGTGTGTGGTTCTGATCTCAGACAATGACGAGTAATCATAGAGATATTGAAAAACACGAACATTTGAGAGCTAGAAAAAACTGCCATTCATCTATACATATGTTCACCAGCTGTCGTTTGAACAGGTACGAGAGATGTAATTATTAGATACAAGACCACTGTGGAAGGATATGCAAGTTCACAAATTTTTATTTGTTTGTATAAAGTGCATTTCTCATTATATGTTAAAAGAAAATATGATTTAAGAAAAAATTTGTGTGCATGTATGGTAAAGTTCATTAAAACATTGATTGCTTGAATGGTATACATGTATCTATTTATATTTAATAACAAAAATACCAGCTTCCTGCATCTTGTATATATGAATTGTGTAAGTATACAACAGATTTACATTTAAATAACAGAATCGGTACCATGTATATACATCATACATTTACAAGACATCATATCATTATACTGTACACATATGTACAGTTGTAGTACCCTATAGAAAAAATTAAGAAACGTTTTTGAGACCTTTTTGACACAACGCTATTCCTGTCTCTTGGGGAACAAAGTTCTCAGATACATATATTCGACAATGCTCTCAGCTTAATTGCTGCCTTCGGCTGTCTTTAGCCGAGGGGACTATTGGTTTTATATAATAGCTATATTCTC
>JAUMHH010221954.1:0-12124 GCA_032359455.1 Chlamys rubida
CCATATGTTGACCTTTCCCTTTGGGAGGTAATCATTAATATATAACTTCCCTCAAGAAAAGTACGATGCATCCAGAGTTAGGGGCAGTACGAGGACTTTTATAACATATCAGTAAATTTGCTTCAAGATATCAAGTACACAATAAAAATAGCGACGAAATCAAAAACATTAAGAACAAGAAGTGTCATATTGAACAAAAAATGTCAACAAGCTTTCGTTTCAAGAGATCTTATTTAGTTTAAACAAGATGAACAAAAGTTTCAGTACAGAGAAGACGTTGTTCAAGTAAGAGAGATTCTGAACTATGCTAACGAACGTTCTGTGAATAGATGTCAGGAAGCAGGACACAATGAACACCAAGTACAAGAACGAAAACGGAACGAGGAGATCCAGAAGGGTAGATCCTGTACTACTGTTGGAACCCTTCCTGATCTTTACATATTATTTTACATACACGCAAATATCATTGGATTAGATGCAGAAGAGATGTATATAGCATTAATTGTTGCCAAAAATTAGCAATATATGTACACTTATCTTACGACCAGAGGACCAAAACAACTAGTTCTTGACACCAGGAGTCTAGCCAAACCTACCAACACACTGATATTAAAAACGCGTCCATACGCTGCAGATTTGTGGCCAATTTTGTATTTGTTATGACGTATCCTGTCAAATATTGGCCTACGATGATATACATATCTTTAATAATTGCACAGACCAAAACTATCTTGAACTAAATGAAGACAATACAATTTGTTCATTAGATTAGACTCTTTGGAAAAAATACCCTGTTTAGGTAATGCATCAGTCGACATGAGGCACATAGTAACATGCTCTTGGTACTTTATACCATTGTCTAGAGTAGCGAAACACCTAGTAGTATATAGAACCCATAAGCAACAATAAGGGGGGAAATGGTAAGGTTATTTACGTGTTACAGTTGTATATCAATTGTATTTTGACATTATATTGAGATAGATTGATGCATTTGGATGGGTATTTGTTTATTTTTAAGAAATAAAATATGCATGCATGTACAGATGTACGTCTTTTAAGCATCATTCATAAATATACCCATACTATCCTACCACCGTATAAACCAATCAGAATTTACATTACATAGACTTATCAAATTTCATAATTAAATAAACCACAACGATAAACCCATTAAATGGGCCAATCAGTTCAAATAGGATTATACACCAATCAGGTCTCATTACAAATAGAGCAATCAGGGCCCGTATTCATTAAACAGTTCTCATGATCAAACATGGATTTTGTGCTCAACCTAATTTCTGGTTATAGTTATCAATTAATAAAACAAATTGTCAGTGATTTTGAAATCTTTTGAAGAGACTTAAAGCTAAATACCGATTTCAATGTTTAAAGTTTTACTTTTGGTCGTTTGACATGATTTAAGCAAGTGACAAGAAAGTTGATATCATCACTTGATAGACCAATGAGATCGCATCAAAGTATCCAACCAGATATCATCCCTATATAGCCAATCAAGTGTTAGTGTCATTGTTAAATAGACCAATAACATTTCGGCACTAAATACACTAATCATGTTTCATTACAAAACAAACCAAACAGGTCTATCTTGAAAATGACATGTCAGATGTCATCACTAAATGAACCAATCAGGGATATTCACTAAATAAACCAATAAGATAACATAACAATATATAGACCAATCAGGTCTATTCACTGAATAGAATAATTAGGTCTTTGATTAAATAAAGTGATAAAATATCATAACAAAACACTTTTAGAACAATCAGTTATGGTGCCAATAACTTCCTTTTAAAACTGCGCGAGGTTCGTGTGCAGCTTAGTGTAGAACTACACATACAAATACAGACCTCTCAACTGAAACGTTTGTCCAATAAAGTAGGTTTAAACACTTAACCATGGAATGACTAGGTACATATTTGTATTGGAGTTAATTTCATATAAGCGTATTTAAAATCCTGTCTTGAAAATGGACAAATTCTGAAATGTTGAATAGAGAAACAGACCACTGTCTGATTCATCAGGACAGATATTGTTAACGTTGACATAAACTACGGAATAATCAATTCACTTAAACTTGTACCTATTTACCAAATTATTAACACGAACTGAAATATATTTTTGGCATAAAAAGTTTGTTTAATAATCAATTTATTGTTTCATTTTTTACTGGACGTATGTCAAAACTAAACTGACTACCAATACAATACAAACATGATGCTACACCATGTACTGCCAAAGGTCTCTACATTTACAACAGAAATGTTTGATTGTGGAAATGTATCTATCTTTGATGAGTCATTCAAAAATGTATACAAAAACATTTTAGTAATAAAGGTATTGCGCTAGTAACATGGTCCTGATTTCATGCAACACAATCATAAAGCGCGGAGCATGTGAAAATAGAAGCGGTAATAACAAAACAAATCATAATCAATTTCTCAGCTGCAAAATTTTCTGCATCAAAACAAATAAATATATGAAACGTATAATCATATGAACGTATAACTATTTTGTGTTATGGACATGTGAGAGGGGCAAATCTGGAGGCGATACGATAATTTGTACCAAAAGACACTAGCACAAAGTGTGACGTAACAGCCTTCACACCCGATTTTAAAATCACGGTGCATAGCTTAATTTTTACTGCATGTGATCAAAGAATAGAAAATCATAGCAAACTTTTCTATTGCAATGTAATATAATGCTTCCTTTGATTAGTCTATCATTATATATATGCTCGAGGACACACATCACAGGTGTGTTTCGTATCAAGGAGGTTTCCATGGTTGGAACTCCGACAATCACTTCTTATCGCCAAGACTTTGCTTTTGAGTGCGCGCACATACAAAACCTGTTCAAAGCATTTTTGTTTTCATAACAAATGTCTCTCGAAATTGATTGCACGAAAATGAACTTCAATAAAAAGGCATAAAAAGGCCAAACTTACACTTTTTTCATATTTTATTGACTTCACTGTCTTATGTATTCTTATGATTAAATATTTCTAACATAAAAAACTGTATCATCATAAAGAATAATTTGCGTTTGATTGACATGTTCGATTATATCATAAACATCGCATAGGTCTGTCAAACGTTTTATTAACAATGCATGTGTGTCGAGCCACTACTCGACATGAACACATTCAAAATTTCTAATAAAAACATAAAAAGATATCCGCTCTAACTCAAATTACTAACCTTACAGATTTCATCTTAAGTGGCCGTATTTGTATAATAAAAAGAACAAATAAGAGAGAAGCAGTTCTATTTATAGCTAAAACACGTGACCGCTCACGCGCAAAAGTACCAGTGCCCTGACGGCTGATTGATTTCTGTGCGAGTTGATGTTTGACAAATCATAAGAGAATAAACCGAGGACGATTGCCTTAGGAGTGCGAAGGGTGTGCTTTTAATAATATATGAAGACATTGTTAGTGTGAAAGCCTACATAAGTGAACGGCCCGACAAATTAGAATAAAAATCAAGGAAAATTAAGTGATGAATATTCATTAGGCAATGTGCCGAAATGAGTTTACTAGGTGTTAAAAGTCCCATGTCACTGCTATATGAGTGTATTCAAAATTGAGGTTGGAAGCAAATGAATGATGTACCAATATGTGTAATGTAATTGTCTCTGACGTAATGCTCGGTATATGTATAGACGTATCTGATTGGTTTAGGTGCCACTTTGAAAATCAGTAAAATGACTTAACAAGATAATGACAAATTGAAAAGAAATTGTTATTAGTGTGATTAGCTTGGTTGGACATGGCAGGAGGGATTTGTACTCTACATACTAAAAGCGACACGCAAAATTGTAATATACGAGAGGCTAAGGTTCCGTACTGATAATTGTCTGCGGACGGTGTACCGGAAGTATGCAATCTTTCTATGAAATACAACGCCATTCCTGAAGAGTTCCGCATTCAGATAATTTTTATAAATGGTATTCAGTCTTGGTAAATTAATTGATGGCACATTCGAAGTTTCACAAGAAATACGAAAACGGATTTTAAGTCGATACAGACAGCCAAACAAGGTACATTGTAATCATACTTACCATGTGACCATTTCATCATTTAAGCATCGGTCGTATTAAAAGGCATAATGGTTATGTAGAAAATGGATTTAATTATTTTCGTCGTAATAGCGTAATATAGTGAATCCTTAAATATCATGGCTGTCATATATAATTTAATCTTGCTTGTAACAAGCATTTCCATTAGCTTCAAAATGTATCAGCCCATAACATAAAAAAATGACGTCGCCGTTTGTAACGTCGATTTTGATTGGCCAATACAGCGGCGTTGTAATTTCTAAGAGAAAAGAGTCCATCAATAAAAGTTTATTTCCACAGGGATTGTGTATAGTAGATTAAATTATAGGTATTGACTTTTGAATATATTTTTCATGTTATGAAACACAAAAAGCCGGAGTGTACTCTCATCATAAAACGCTTCGCGGTTTATTTAGAGTACACTCCGTTTTTTTGTGTTATTCTCCATAACATGAAAAATATATTCAGGTTAATCCTTGAATGATGTTTTTGGCAATGTCCACTATTTGTATATCCGCATTTGGGTTTTTCTGCATATAAAGAGTCACACTTTACACATTCTGTTATGTCATACTTTGATATCTCCTCTTAATCATTAATTGTATTGACGTCATCTCTTTAGTACTCTTATCCCTAGCTATATTTTAATCACGAACAAAACTTCAATATAATGTCAATTAATCGAAACGTGCATAATTCAATAGCTAATAAAATTCTGACAATAATACTGATGTTATACAGTGTACATAGCATTATTTTGCAGAACACAGTTCGCAGCCGTTATGTATGATTCTATAATTAAATATATCTGAATGGCCATTCTAATTAATAAACCAATTTTGCACAAATAGTATACTTTTATTAATACCCGGAAAACTGTAGTACTGTTGCTTTCCTACGGTTGGTTCAGTATCCCATTGTATATAAATGGAGACCAGCAACCTAGGAAGCACACTTTCGGAGGACGGGCATCTTTTAAGAAGGAAACACTGGCTCTGCACTTCTAAACCGTATAATCCATGGACTCATATATTACATTTTCCGCCAATTTGATATCACAATTCCTTTTCGAATTACGTGTCCTTAAATTCACATTGGTTTTAACTCGTTAAGACATTTGTTTTATTTTGCGTAAATGTTCGTTTTTCTGTGAGCCCGTGATCAACAGAAGTTGTATTATGATTGTAAATAGTGAGGGAATAGATATTCCACAAAACGCAGATCATGTGTAGTAAGGTTCATTGAAAAGGGTAATAGCAAGACAATGTAACACAATAGTTAAATGACGAATGCTGGGGCAGTTCAAGTTTATTTAAACTCCGGTACAATGGTTCTCTCTCACTCCTGGTCCTCAATGCGGTCTATCATAGCTCAGTGTGTTAGAGCTGTTCTCGGTCCTTCTCACGGTCATTCTCTGGCGTTCTTATTTGGTGTAACCTGCGTCTCTTATTGATTGCAAATCGCTTTGTATTTAACATGTACACGTATACCATTTACCATTACCATTCTATCTATTTCCCCTTACAGCCTGTAAACCATTCCTATCTGTTGGTCAAATTAAACTCAAATTGAACGTATGCTAGATACAACATAATATCTAAGCTATATTGTTATCTCTGCTTGATATCACCCCGGACAACAGGTGCTAACCTTAAAAATGTATATTTTTATTATATTTCGGTCATTTAACTATCTCTTCACTCACTGATTCTCAAAGCCATAGACGGTTTCTGATCTCCTGAAATTTGATTATACTTTACCAATAACTAATCCATATTGAAACTTCCGAATAACCCAATCCTTTTGTAAACGATGTTTCTGATAGAGCTTACTTTGTAACAAAAGGCAAGAAAACATACCTCTCGTAAAATAAATGATATTGTGTTACATTTAAAAATGGTCTTGCAGCAAATCTCAATATCAACATCATAACGTAAGTGGAGCAACAAAAAAGACACTTCTGACGAGATCGATCGTTCTAAAACCTGTAATATCTCAGGCAGTGTAATTATGCTACAAATAATACAGCCAGACTTTGCAATCACCATTTTCAAAATGTTCGATCTCCTCATTAGATTTTGTCGAGACAAACGGGGTTTTAGTTATCTCAATGACATTTAAACACAACACTGTATACATTTGTAAACGACGTCGAACTAAACGTAATATTTGAGCTATCCAATTAAACATAACTGAAATAATCTACCGTCAAGCAAACCAGTCGTCTTCGAGATAACCGATTTTACTCTAGAGTATCGCAGATATCTTATTTCAAGCATGTTATACAACTTTATAATATTTCTTGTACCAAGAATAAAACAGTCTGTTTCGAAATAAGTGGAATTTTGTTAATATACCTTAATTAGAATACATGGGAATAACTGCCGTATGACGAACACTTCGAGATAAATAGATATGTCGTGATAGCCTAGCTCGTCACTTCAATGTTCGACAGGATCTGTGATTCAGCGTTGCACTACATCAAGTATCAAGCCGAGCCAGTGGAGACCTCGATCTGACACTAAGTTAAGGATACGTCATCGGCTCCGTGAGTTATTGACTAGTTATTGAATTTTAAATCTTTGTTGCATGTATTTACAGATCTCTACGTATATAACCGTTCTCACCGAAATGTAGAGGAAGCATGTTAACATACAGCTCCTTCTGACATTTATGTTATCATAAAACGCCAAGGGGAATATTCAAAATCCGGTTATAAAACATGATATATACATGTTTATATCAATTTCGAGACATTAACCCGTCCACAAATATTGATTTTTGTATGTTATTTCACAACTTAGGGACTTTTTGAGTTAAAATACCTTTGACATGGCGCTCGTTTGACTAGGCCGTGGCGGTGATACTATAAAGAATATGGAGGTGCGTGTGTTGATTTAACAACCTCAAACAGACAATATATCTAAAGACGATATCGTTATGTTCTCCAGTTTTTACACCATTACTTTAATACATCAGTTTCAGACTTCTCACGTGTTCTTGTATTTTTTCTCTCCTACCATTTTACGATCAGAGTTCAACCTGCCCAGCTCAGTTTATTGTGCAGGTCATTTAAAGACAAGCGTCAGCGTCTTAAGGATTTCCTCCTTAGCATTAAGTGAAGATCTATATTTTGTTTCAAAATAACTTGAGCTTAAAGCCAGTGATTCATGGCCAAATTTGCTTTGTTTTTGTACGCACACGTATCATAATATTATGAGCAAATCGACATCAATATTGGGTGTATATAACACAATTATTTGTAAACGCTTTGAATGATTCAATAAAATCATTATCTCATGTTATATGAAAGACTAAATAAATTTCGCATCCGATAACTAGTTAAATGTATTTCAAACGCTGGATATATAGATCTATACCGTATAGAAATCTTCTTAATAAATGTACTGCATGCAAGGTAAAAACGATGCGAAGTTTTCCATATAAATCATAGTACAATTCACCTAATCCTGGATGTGTGAGAAAACCCTGTAAGGGGAACTTTTGTTATCACAAACCCACTTTCAGCACGTGAGTTGGAGTGATGTACGACAGCTTCATCACTCATTAATTACTAAATCGACGGGGTTAGGAACCTTAAGTGTTGTCATCATCGCTCATTGATCACCCTTAGTTGAACCATATCAATTTTTGGGGGCCACATCACTGATTGATTACCCAAAGTGGCAATATACTGTATCCAAGAGTGGGTGTACATATTACACATTAACAACCCACAGTGGGACCATACCAGTGTAAGGGACCTCTAATGTTTTTACCATGACGCTTTGATTACCAAAAGTGTACCAATACTGGGGATAGGGACCACTAGTATTTTTATCACGATGCATTGATTACCCAACATGGACCATTGTCGGTTTGAGGAACAGCTATCACGTATGTATTACCGACCATGGAATAATATCTATTTCGTTTGTGTAGATACAGAAGTTGTATCTGTCGTCCACACAGGAAAAGAATATCTGTCAGATGATCATGCCTGTGATAATATAGCTGATGGGTCAATAAAAGAGTGTGTCGATGCGATTTGGTCATCATGCCGGCTATGGAGCTATTCTAAAGTATGTGAATGACAAGACTACAAACACCGTCCAATAATGGAGAATAGGAGATCAATGTCCTATTGAGTTTCAGCTTTGTAAATACAAATACAATGTATTATATTCAAGGCACAAGAGACAGTAATTTAACAGTCAACAAGAATGGATCTATGTAACAGTTTACAGGTTTGCTGCATTTTGGATTCTGATCAACTTGACATGCTACCCTAGGATAGGGTTTAGCTGATGGCTTAATCAACAGGAGGAAGAGGCACACGTTATTCGTGGAAACTACCAGCAAGTGCCGAGAAGGTTGATCGTGACTAGATTACGACACAGCGCTAGCATTTGCATTTTCTTTACTTGGAGAAGGAGAAGCAAACCAAAAAAGGCAGCTGCAAAGGAAAAGGACAACAGCACTGCGTCCGTTTACTGCGACACCCATATCAGAGTTAATGATAATATCACCAATACCAGATAGCAGCCATACCAGAATAGACAGCAGCCGTGTGGATGTGGTAAGTACACACACTTGCAACAAGTCTGCCAGGCAACCATACGCCATTCAATGGATCGGTTATAGGCTTGTCGTTCTGTGGACAAGGTTTTACTGTAGGTCGAAGACGAAAACCCATGCCGATTATATATTAGCCGGAGACAAAAAGATAACAGACAATCAGGCCTTACTGAAAGTTGTAATATGGCGGATATATTTGTGGGAGAATAGCCGAAATAGTCGTCAGCAACAGCAAGGATTTCTACGAGAGTTATATGAGCCGAGTAAAATTATACCCATTTGCTTAAGCCCTGGAAGCAATGAAAACACGGGGATTTATTTCTGTTGATCGGGTATATAGAGGAGAATCTTCAAGTGATACGAAATTCGCCATGATGAGGATTCCGGCGGTTGATAGTTCGTCGTCATTGACTACATGCTATATAAGTCAGCTGCTAGTATCATAGGAGCCAACATGAGGGTCCTTTACACTTCCAGTGCCAGGAGTGGTTGGATCTTAAATACATAGAAAAGGCTACGTCATCCTGATATCATTAATTCAGTTGCATCTCCCTTCAGAAGAAACAAATGGAGTGCAACCTTTACAATTCAGTTCTTTTCCAGAGAAAGATGATAAAAACTAGTAGAAAAAGGTTACTGTTAGCGAATTTATATTAGCGGAAAGGCCGTACCAAAATTCATGAGTTAGCCCAAATGCCGTATTCTGGAAAAGACTATATAAATAACACTGGGTGTACGTAAACCAAGTCTAAAGAATGGTAAGCCAGGTAATCGAGTGAGTGACTTAGAACAAAATAAAAGATTTTTATCATTATATGTACAGGCCTGTACGAACGTGATTTGTTGTCAGGAATTGTCATTTACTGTCTATTGACATTTTTAATCAGCAGGAGTAATATAGCCATAATGGCAGAAGCTTTAAGAAGATGGTTTACAAAATCCGTAAATTCCCCATCCCATCATCAGTATTGCCTGACCCCCGCAAAGCCTCATCAATGACAGAAAATGGTGAACATTTTATCAGCAGATGACTCAAAACCACTATCATTGGCAAAAAAGTTCTAATCCTTCATACGACAGTGAACGAAGAGCTGAGATTGCGAAATTCGCAGTCGAAAATGGTGTTATGCAAGCGACGAGAAATTTTCAGATCAAAATATTGCACATTTAGAAATTTCAAAACAAGAAATTTGTTCAGGTTTAGAAAAAATGTACTTACAAGCCGAAGACGACGGGTGAAAGGTATCTTGGAAAGCCGATTTTACTGGACAAATCGGACATTGGTATTATAGAAACAAATATCGACAATTTTTTGCAGAGTATGGTAGTTCCATTGAGCTTACAAAACCTTGGGCACAGTCCTAAATTAAGTGTGGAGAATGTGGTGTTGTAGTCGGAAAGACTCAAAGACCCCACGAAATGTACCTGATGACTTTGATATGTTAAAGATGAAATTTCACATTGACAAAAAAAATTTGTCGGGGAAAACGATATCCCTGATGAACTCATTATGTATTTTGACCAACGAAATGTGCTTGCTTTATTGTTTTAACATTGACAAGAAACAATTTTACTTATATCACTTTACGTTAAAGCTACTACCAGATCTTCTCTTACTGAATACTTGACTATATCATAAACAGACATGCTTGCACCGACGTATCCAACTGCATCATCCTGATCCAGTGCCAATTCTGCGAGATGAAGCGATCACTAGTTAATGAGGAATCATCAACTAGGGGTGTGATTGACCAAAACGTGTCAGACTTTATTTAAACTTGTTTATTGGACGAGGTAAATTTCTCCGCAATTCTAGATGACATTCTCATACGTCAATGAAAGCGCGTCATTGGTTGATTCAAGGAGCTGTTTCATCCACAGGACATGTTCGATACACTGATATATGTCACCGGAAACCCTTCAAACAAAGGTGACTCTTTGCCAGGAGTGACAGAAGGCTGAATTTGACAAGCACGTTCTTGGAACCTGTGTGTCCTTGCATACCAGATCAGATGCTTGTGGGATGTGAGGGGAAAACCTAGTTTGTCAACAGTGGGAAGTGGATGTATACACACGTTCACACCTGTAGTTCTTTACCGACCAAAGGGAAGTCAATCGATATAACTGATCCATAAGGATATTGTTGAAATGAGGAAGCAACCCCTCCATCACAAAATCCCTTTGCACCTCGGACACCAGGATATGTATTTCATAAGAGAGACATCAGAGAGTAGAAAACAAATAACCTACATCTGCTTCCTCACCCTGAACAATGCCTCTATTTAAAAGACGGAGCATGTCCGCAGATGACAGGCACGAGAACAAACTCCTGTAGTGCTAGGGAAGAGAATGAAAATTATCATCCAGAAAAAAGTCGCATTCATTGCTCATCATTGCTGCAAAATGCCTTAATGTCGCTATTCAAGTCTATTCTTTAAAGTACGACGCCATTGTTAGGGATCTATATATCAAGATAGAAAGAAGCATACGATGATCAGCACATCTTAAAGAGGCGACTATTGCTAGAGTGACCCAGGGATCGTCCAGTGCAAATTATCAGGTTTGGACCTCCAAGAATTACAGGACAGGCGAAAATGAAATGCACCTTTTTAAAGTGGTCGAGAGGTTAGTTCCATCACTACCGCCTTCTCAATATCTGTTCAAGGTTACCAACAAACGACATCGGGTAACCTGTATGGCTTAAAGGATACCAGATCGTCAACCTGATACAGAGTCATCAACTAAACCACTCAAAGTGTCAAAAGACAAAACCAGCGACGATTTTAGTCGAGAAAAACGGCGTCTTCGTGAGGACTACAGCTGAGTGGAAGGGAGTCAATTGTCCTCATCAGCAAAGCATTGGGCATTCAAAGCGGCCCCCAGGAGTAAAACCGAACTTTACAGGCGCTCTGTTCCTAATGAAATTATGCAAATATTGGATTCTGGAACGTATTGCTACTAATTCAGAACGAATGTTTGTGCTAACTATTATATGAACAAAGCTTATGGATATGCCTGCAGAGGTCACTATGAACATAATCTTGGAAGATCAAGAGTCGACCATATAATTGAGTCTGATCAAACGGACACTGGCATGTTGTCCAGTGTCGTTTGATGGTACCCTATTGGTAGTGAAATCGTCATTGCTTTCTTAAGCCTGTAACAACATGTACATTGGTTTAGGTATATACAAACTTTATCAATTGTCAAAAGCATATGCGGTTTTACTCCTATTTGTGAAAATAGTTTACCCTTCACACTTCCGTTGTCATGTCAACTACATAAACAAAACAAAGGTTATTAGCATTCAAAGTAGTATGACTGCAACAAGTTACACGTGGTTAAGTTGTATTTACATTTGCGCTGCGACCCACTAGATGAACATTACTAGCAGAAATGCAGTTCATTAGACCATGAACGCAACTCCTACGTCATCAGTTTGTGTGATGTGTGTAGATTGCGCGTG
>JAUMHH010221965.1:0-27010 GCA_032359455.1 Chlamys rubida
TGTAAGTTATCTAACAAACTATTTATTGATTTACGAATTAGCTATAGTAAATATATCACTGTAAGTTATCTAACAAACTATTTATTGATTTACGAATTAGCTATAGTAAATATATCACTGTAAGTTATCTAACAAATTATTTATTGATTTACGAATTAGCTATAGTAAATATATCACTGTAAGTTATTTAACAAATTATTTATTGATTTACAAATTAGCTATAGTAAATATATC
The DNA here is from genome assembly GCA_032359455.1 of Chlamys rubida. Lineage (NCBI taxonomy): Eukaryota > Metazoa > Mollusca > Bivalvia > Pectinida > Pectinidae > Chlamys > Chlamys rubida. Next base: position 235 of record JAUMHH010221965.1, read on the forward strand.
ACTCTAAGTTATCTAACAAACGAGATATTGTATACATGTACACATCACTGTAAGTTATCTAACAACCTAGCTATTATATACAATTCATATATATCACCGTAAGTTATCTATAAACTAGCTATTGCTAATATGTCTCTGTAAGTTATGTAAGAAACAAGATATTCAATACAACTACATATCACTTAAGTTATCTAACAAACTTTGGTATTGGATATATATCACTTGAGATTATCTTACAAACTAGCTTTCGTTAACATGTATATATGACTTGGTTTTCTAACAAACTAGATACTGGATATATAACACAGGAGGTTATCTGACAAACTACATTTAGATATTGGATATATATCACTGTAAGTTATCTAATAAACTGAATATTATATGATATTTTATCTTTTGGTATATATTAATAATATTTACCTTACAATTCTATGATTTAACTCCGTCATATTTGGGAATTTCTCATATGGGAGTTAAAAGATTAATACATGTACGTCGTAAGGAATCATAAAAAAATGTTTTTTTTTGTGTTCATCTTAAAACTATAGCAGAACACTTTATGCCCATGTTTCCTCATTATGCCGTCAACCCCTTAGCATTTTGGAATTTCTAGCTCTAAATTTGGCAGTTTTCCTCTTTGAGCAACAGTTCTGAGGCGCCAATCGTGTATTATTTTTTATGTCTTCAGACAGCACCTTTACGACAATGATCCCACTAAGTCTGAAATATATCCTAGGAAAAGGATGAGTGTCTACAAGGACCTTTTTTGGGCCCCGGTATATTCGGATTTTCACCTCCTTATTTTGTTCGAAGATGTCCTATTGTATGACATGCGGAAAAACTAAAGTAAAACTTTGACCGAAAGTGGGTTTCTGGGGGTACCAAAAGCGGTATGGTAAATCACAAATATAGTTTGCTGTTTTCTTCAAAATGAGCTTAAAAACCAAAATAATACCATTTCTGTTTTTGAAATCATGTATAAATTAGACAAGCATATGTAACAGAATGAAAAATGACAGACATTCAATCGTCACTTAAAGACTGTCTATATAAAACGAAGGATTAACTCAGGCGGGTCTTTTCGGTCATTTTCAATTGAAAAGTAATTCGTTTTCTCAATAATTTCATTTCTAATTAATATTTTGACTTGAAATTTACAACTTCACTCATTTAAGTAGACTTACATACATTGCATATTGACTACATACTTTCCGTTTGTTTTATGCTGAGTTACGGCTTCTGGACACATCTCAAACTTGGCTTTTTCAAATATCTCTCAATTTTAAGTGAATTAAAAGCTGCATGACACCCTTTATATGGTATAAGTATAAGATATCAATTGTTAATATTGTATATTAGATATATCCTATAATATTCGCTCAACACCTGTGGCTGAAGTGAGTTCCATGTCCGGATTTGTTGTTTTACTGTATCAAAGTTAACTTACAAATAAAAAATATATCATTTGCCACCACAACTACTGTAAAATGATTGATTTGATATATGAAGTTTGATTTGCTCGCAATGTTAAGTCTCCTAGCCTCAAGGAAAGTATCTATGATGAAACTATATCATTTGTTATTTCATGTTGTCATTTGCAAAGTTAAACTCGTGAATTAGGTTACGGACGATGCAAGGCGGACTTTGCAAGACGACCTAAGACAGATTGTAACCAGGTCACCGGCTGACGGAGACAATGCAGTTGCGATATTAATGCCGTCATAATTATTATGCTCATTAACAAACATATTTTTTTGCAAGTATTTTTTATTACATATTTGCCAGAGACATAGCAATTTTCGAGTTATGCAAAGCCGTACATTTGCTGTTCAAAATTTAGGTGAAATGACGGTAGACTAAGAGGGGTTTTCTTGCACATCTTTGCTGCATATAAAATGCTACTTAAAAATTTATATGATTTATATAAAGCAAATCTTATAAAACGATAGCAGAAAACTATAGAATTGTGTTGAGTATAACATACTAAAATGCGAACAGATTTGTAATTAAGCGTGACGTCACGAGAATAGGTCGCCAAAAATGACGCTATTTTTCCCAAACTGTTTTGATTCACAAACGCTTCTGTCATTCTAGTAGATATTAGCTTTAATAAAGAAATTGAGGATAATTAATGCATGTCTTGCTGAATTCCATATATATGGTAGAATAAAACCATATTTTCACAAGTACAAGGCACTCGTGAACAATTTTAGTATTTTACCATGCTCATCAAATGAATACGGTATTCGACGGAAAAATAATACTATACTCTAAATATCAATGAATGACATAAAAGCTGATAGCATAATTGAATGACTTACCTCGTCGAGGAAGACTCGGGGTAGTAGTAGCCGGCGTCGTGGTAGTAGCCGGCGTCGTGGTAGTGGATGGCGTCGTGGTGGTAGTAGTGGGGACAGGCGTCGTGGTGGTAGTGGCTGGCGTCGTGGTGGTAGTAGTGGGGACAGGCGTGGTAGTGGTAGTGGCTGGCGTCGTGGTGGTAGTAGTGGGGACAGGCGTGGTAGTGGTAGATGGCGTCGTGGTGGTAGTAGTGGGGACAGGCGTCGTGGTGGTAGACATCGTGGTAGTTGTAGTGGTAGGGACAGGCGTTGTAGTTGTGGTGAGTGTTGCTAAATAATAAACATATCAAGACCTTTATTTATTTTGTAAAGGAAGATCGTCACTAGGCACCTTCTAATAGCTGACAATTCAAGGGGCAATTTAGCGAAGTAAATTTTGTTTGTCACCAAAATCTTCATCTTCAATATAGCTATCTATAGATACTCCTTATTAACAATTCATGTCCAGAAATCCTGAATCGTATAGATATTCTTGATATACGTTTTAGCGACAGTTATCGGTGAACTCATTACTAACTAAGCATGCGCAAACGAGTTATATTTTCTTTCCAGCCAAGACGACAAGGTTGTTTCACGGTAAGGCCACCTATCTTCTTTGGAATAAGAAGTACAGATATTAATTCTGAATCAATATCATCTTTCAAAAACACCTCAATCATTTTTATAACATAGTTATTTATTATACGTTTACACCTAGCGATGTCGTGTGTTAAGCGTTTTCAAAATCTCCCTACAGTGACGTATTGTGTGCAGTCTCATTAAACATGTTCTTTTTTCTTGAAATCATACTGTGAACAATAAATATCTAAAAGATGCTGTAGTCACCTAAAATGTCAACCCCCTGATAAGTCATGTTCAAAGAACTCAATTAAAAATCGGAACTTTTATATGTTATTTGTATATATTGAACTTGTACATTGGCCATACAAAAATACATAGCCAGGTTAACGCAGTCGAAAATAAATCATTAAGGCTGATGTCTTCATAAAAATAGCTCACTGAACTTATAACATGTCAATCTATGTTGCCACCCAACCGAGAGCTAAGAAATGACCCATAATTTAAAGTTCATTTATATAACTAGGTCATGCGGAGCTTTTTTTCTCTTCTACTAGCTGTTGAGAGGAATTCCGACCTCAAATAAAGATAGATGTTGCTATGCGAAACCACTAAAATCATAGTAAAATCCCCTGGTAATACATTTTAGCAATTAATAAAATAGGAAAACAAAGGTTAAGTAACCTTGATTGATAAATGAACTTTAGATGATGTGCCATTTGACAACAAGTTTATAACAAGTTTAGCTCTTTTATAACAACATTGAATGTTAAGAAAGGACATTTTATATGAAGTTTAAGTAGTGTTTATGGTCAGAGGTCTATGGTTTTACACATACAAAATGTATGTACCGGTAAAATAAGTAACGCGAGCGTTTTACTATGATTTTTGTACTTTCCTATAGCAACAATCATCTTCTGGTGAGGCCGGTATGCCTCTCCATACATAGTTAAAGAGAAATAAAGCCCCGCATGACCTAGGTATATAAATGATCTTCCAATAACATATCATTTCATAACATTCAGTTGAGTCGCTTAAGAGATTGATATATTATAAATCTGGTGAGCAACATTTATCATGTACATCAGCCTTAATGCCGTCTTTTGACTTCAGTAACCTGGCTATTAACCTTTTTGATAGCTCATGTACAAGTTCAATATATTTTATTTACATATATATATTGCGATGTTTGATAAGGATATTTGCATATGACTTGCCAGGGGGTTGACATTTAGGGCGACTATTGCATCTTTTAGGGGGCTTGTTGAACATTAAGGGTGAATTCAGCTCACTGTTAGTCGACCGCGTGGAACATGTTTACAAATTACCTTGTTTTCCGATGTTAAGGGTGTTCATTTATAATTTTTTAATAGTAAATTCATGTTATTATGTCATGCAGGATCAAACACTAGTCGTCACTGCCCATTGGATGTACATCATAAGTTCACGTAAGGTCAAGTGGTAATCGTAGAAACAAGTTAGATACAATAAAGTCACCGTTACGTTTACTGACCTAAATTAATATAAGTCTGTACGTATGGTAAGACGTTATTATTCTCCACAATTGTGTACCTTATGTTGCAAGTAACATAATGCTAAGACAAAGTCAGTACGTTTGACTTTTTATGACGGTGACTTTTATATACACACCTTGCTAGTTATAGAGTGTCTTCCCATCTAACAAGTAACGGACATGGGTCTTAATCTATACACCGAGCCAGTCAAGAGGTACATCTACCCACTTACCAAGTCACAGTGATGCGTCTTAATCTTAAAACCTAGCCAGTTATAGAGGTACAATTACCCCCTTAACAAGTCTCAGTGATGCGTCTTAATATTAAAACCTAGCCAGTTATAGAGGTACATCTACCCACTTACATGTAACAAGTCACAGTGATGCGTCTTAATATTAAAACCTAGCCAGTTATAGAGGTACATCTACCCACTTAACAAGTCACAGTGATGCGTCTTAATATTAAAACCTAGCCAGTTATAGAGGTACAATTACCCCCTTAACAAGTCTCAGTGATGCGTCTTAATCTTAAAACCTAACTAGTTATAGAGGTACATCTACCCACTTAACAAGTTACAGTGATGCGTCTTAATCTTAAAACCTAGCCAGTTATAGAGGTACATCTACCCACTTTTCTAGTTACAGATATTCTCCCTAATCTAGAAACCGAGCCGGTTTTCTCATAATCTAACAGTTACTAAACTCATTTAAACAGCTGCATATAACTGAAGCGTTAAAATGTGTGAAAACATAATTCCAATTAGCTGAAGTTGTATTCTCCTTTACGATAATATATTCGAGATAAGTTTGGTTCTTAGTATTGCAAAAAGCTAGCATTATTTGATAATGTAATGTTGATTTTACTGATGACAGAGTACATGTTATTCTACAGCTCATGCTAGGATCTGCACATATGATATGATATAGAGGGCATCTTAAACTGTCACCTTACTGCTAAATGATCTCGGCATTTTTTAATCAAAATCAATAGAATTATAAACTATTATTTTATGTTATTGTAAAAACCGACTAAATGTTAACATAACATTTGAATAACTTACATGTGGTTTCAGCAGCGGTTGTCGTGGTGACTTCAGCGGTCGTTGTGGTGACTTCGCCGGTTGTTGTGGTGGCTGCAGCAGTTGTTGTGGTCGCTTCAGCGGTTGTTGTGGTGGCTGCAGCAGTTGTTGTGGTGGCTTCAGCGGTTGTTGTGGCTGTAGCGGTTGTTGTGGTACCTGCAGCAGTTGTTGTGGTTGCTTCAGCGGTTGTTGTGGCTGTATCAGTTGTTGTGGCTGCAGCGGTTGTTGTGGCTGTATCAGTTGTTGTGGCTGCAGCGGTTGTTGTGGTACCTGCAGTGGTTGTGGTATCTGTGGAATTGGTGGTGGATGTTTCTAAAAATATAGGAAAGTAATATGAAAATAATCACATATTCATTAAAGGTATAAAACATCAAATGAAATCGTTTAGAGACATAGTATTGTGACTTCCGACCCGTGTTATCATCCTACAAAGAAAACAACGTTTCCAATATGCATATGAATTTGAATAATATTGACCTTTCTGCGTTTTAATCAGTATACTAATGCCAATACACCTGTTCACAGAGCAGCTAGATACACGCTTAATATTTTGACCATAAAATCATATAAGTGATCTTGAATGCTTTTCATGTATGATGCGTCTTCTTTGAGGAGGATACGGTTTTAAAAAACACCCCATATAATGAGCTCCTGTAATACGAGAATTGTTCGAAACCATTGTAATGGAAATGTCGCTGAAAAAAGAGTTCAACAAAGCGTGAGTACATTTTACATCGCACATATTTGTTTATTAATGCTGACCCAGTAAAAGAACTTTTCAACTGAGTACATCACATTTGTCTTTAATCAGGTACATAATTCGATATCAATGGGTTTTAGAACTGATTGTGGAAATATTGCTATTTTTTTTGCCTATTGACTAATCTCTCAGGAAGATTCCTTTTTATGGGTAAACGGTATGATAAAAAATAGTCCTACACAATTCTCAGGGCATGTATATCTAATGCTTTGCCACTTCATGTATACGTTCACTAACTAACTAACGTAAATCAAGCTGTACCAAACCGAAACCTGCATTATATCAACGTGAGAATGCTTATATGTATTTAACAGTATATGTGATACATATTTATGGGCATCCCGAATCATTTTCAAACGCTGAAAATATATCTCAAATACATCACTACATGTACAGTGTACAAAACAAATACTTACGAACTATCACAGTAGTTGTATCAGTGGCAGTTGTATCTGCTACAGTTGTAGTTGAATCTGCAACAGTTGTTGTTGCTGCAGAAGTAGTTGTATCTGCAGCAGTTGTTGTTGCTGCAGAAGTAGTTGTATCTGCAGCAGTTGTGGTGGCTGCTGTAGAAGTTGTTTCTGCGACGGTTGTATTCGCTGTGGAAGTAGTTGTATCTGCGACAGTTGTGGTTGCTGCAGAAGTAGTTGTTTCTGCGACAGTTGTATTCGCTGTGGAAGTAGTTGTTTCTGCAACAGTTGTGGCTGGTGCTGTAGATGTTGGAGTTACTACAAGTTATAGACAAACTTATTAGAGATCAACACATGCTATTGTAAATAGAGAAGTCAAATGAAATTACTTAATGAGACCTTTTTTGTGGTTTTCTACAGGAGAAGCATAGGCTACTTAGGAGAAATAAACAATTTTGCCAATATTCAGATGAATCCAACTTTGAATTTTCCATATTTTGATTTTTACGTTCGGGCAAAACTCAGCTGCGTATTGAATGGTGGAGTCTTCGTAGTTCTACAAAGAAATATACTTATGATCTGGAATACATGTCATACACGATGAATCTTATCTGAAGAGGTTACAGTATACAAACATTTAAAGCTTTGATAAAAGGGGAATGTTTGACTTAATTCTAACTTTTACTTTGTTGCCTTTGGAAAAACCAGTCAGAGCTAAATAAATATAACGTAGTCTAGATTTACATTGTGTGGATGTTTGTTTAAAATACAAAGAAAGAATAATGGTGACAGAAATACTTACCTATGTCATACTATTCTACATATATTATCCTTAAAATACAGAACATGGGCTACTTACTGAGAACTATACACTAATGTACATCATGATAGTCAACACTGAGATGGACAGATAAACAACTAAATGTCAATTATATTTTAGAATCGATACAGGAAAGTAGCGCTTCCTTGTGCTTGCAAATCCGTCCGGAAACCTTTCTTTTAATGGAAAAAGGTACAAAATCGACTGAACACAATATTTTATTAAAATCTTCCATGATAGAAATGCATTTTGATGAAACATGGACTTTGAATTCTTACAACAGAATACGCATATTTGTTGTTTCTTCGTTCTGTTCATATTTATATTAAATTAACTAACATATTTCCGACCAAAGTGTGCATAATACAAACTAGATATTAATCATTACTATTTAATATATCGTATTATATATGAACATGGTGTCTGAGACGATATATTCCATCGCTGTTAAAGTAAATCAATAGCATAACTACATTTATAACTTACTAGTTACTACAGTGGTTGTGTCAGCAGTAGTGGTGGTTGCAGCAGTCGTAGTTGTATCGGCGATAGTAGTGGTTGTATCAGCGACAGTAGTGGTTGTATCAGCGACAGCTGTAGTTGTATCAGCGACAGTAGTGGTTGTATCAGCGACAATAGTGGTTGTATCAGCGACAGCTGTAGTTGTATCAGCGACAGTTGTGGTTGCTGCTGTAATTGTCGTGTCTGCAGCAGTTGTAGAAGCTTCAGAGGTTGTCGTGTTTGAGACCGTTGTTGTTGCTGCAAAGGTGGTTGTTCCTTCCGCAGTTGTGGTTGCTGTTGTTGGTGTCGTGTCAGCGGCAGTTGTGGTAGCAGCGGTATCTACGGTGGTTGTGGTTGCTGCAGTAGCAGCGGTATCTACGGTGGTTGTGGTTTCTGCTGTAGTCGTCGTTTCTATTGTAGGTGTTGTTGCTGTTTCTGTCGTGGTATCAGCGGCAGTTGTTGTTGCTACTACTGTAGTTGTCGTGTCAGCGGCAGTAGTTGTAGTTGTGTTGTCTGCAACAGTTGTTGTTGAAATAGTTGTTGTTACTCCAGCGGTCGAAGGACTTCCAGAAGTTGTAGTTTCTGCAGCGGTTGTTGTTTCTGCCACAGTTGTTGTGTCTGCAGCGGTCCTAGTATCTATGACAGTTGTAGTTGTTGCAGCAGTTGTTGTAGTTTCTGAAAAGGATGGCAAATTATATAAGGTAACTATTTATTTTTAAAAGTGGAAAACAAAATCTCCAAAAAGACCACATTACCTTCTCCAGCATACGTTGTTTCGCAGCTGGAAGGAAATAATTAAACCATATTCAAAGAGAAAGTGACCTTTGGACCTTTGCAGATGATCTTCTCCTTTTTATACGGAAATTGTGAAATGGTTTGCGTGTTTTTTAACAATCTTAATCTAGCAGGCAAATCGCATTGGTATAGCCGCCGCTGGTCCCAGTGGACGATTTAATGACTTGAAGTATAGAAATCGATTTTACACTTGGTACAGTACTAATTGTTAATGAAAATAAACTGATCTGTCACCCTTTATCCTTCCGTTATTTGTTTTGATAGTTATAATACTGTTGAGACTTCATTATGGCAGCCTTCGATATCGCTAATAAGATTTTATTAGTGGAAATGTACAAGTCATGTGCATTTAAGTATTTCTCGTGTTTAAGAGAAGGGAATACTATTTATACAAGTACACGATACTAACAGAAAAAAATATTATCCGCTTGCGTATGTTTTAATTGTTTTTGTTGAGTTCTGTATGAAAACGTTGGTAGGGTTAGCGTATACTTATGTAGGCCTTCGGTAATATTTTTCATTAGTATTATTACAATAATTACAGTACAAATACGTTTTACTTTTCACCACTGACAGCTGAATCCTAAGAGACATTATTTTTTTCTTTCAAACTACTTCATCCTTATGCATTACAGAATATCAATTTGATTTCAAAAGCATGCAGTGTATAGTTGGTTAGAAAGAGAAAACTCGTTTAACAATTATATCCTTGAAATGTTAAATGATACGCAAATAACGTATAATATATCTTACGAGTTGTCGTGTCGGCTGTGGTGGTTTCTACAGTAGTTGTGGTATCTGCAGCAGACGTCGTGGTTGCTGTTGTGGTACCAGCAGCCGTTGAGGCTGTTGCCGTAGTTGAAGTGTCTGAGACAATTGTGGTTGCTGCTGAAGTTGTCGTGTCTGCGGTAGTTGTATTTCCGGTTGTAGTTGCTGCAGACGTTATTGTGCCTGTGATAGTTGTGGCTTCTATAGTTGTCGTGTCTGCAGCAGTTGTAGTTTCTGCGGCTGTTGAAGTTTCTGTGGCAGTTGAAGTTACATCAGAAGTAGTCGTTACTGCGACAGTTGAAGTTGCTGCTGAAGTTGTTGTGTCTGCGGCAGTTGTAGTTGCTGCTGAAGTTGTCGTGTCTGCGGCAGTTGTATTTCCTGCTGTAGTTATTGTATCTGTGGCAGTTGTAGTTGCTGCCGTTGTTGTCGTGTCTGCGGCAGTTGTAGTTGCTGCCGTTGTTGTCGTGTCTGCGGCAGTTGTAGTTGCTGCTGTTGTGGTATTGTCTGCAGCAGTTGTTGTTGCTAAAAAAGTTGTAAAAATGATTGGCAGTTTTGTAACGTTATTTTTAAGGTGAAAAACCAAATCAGTGTTTCTATTGCGACTAGAGCAAAATTAATACGAAATCAGATGCAAATGAAATTAGAATAGTATACCCCTGTAGAAGACATTCGCTTCTTTATATAGGAATGCAATTCCGTTTCTTATCCCTTAACCCCTCATCATATTGATTGAACTGAAAACATAGTTGGTAAAATTGAGTTCTGCAACTGAATAGTTTCAGTGTTGACCAATAAAAGTGTAAGGGTCTATGGTCACAATGTACAACTGTTGAAGGTAAGTGTATACTTATGTGTTCCGTCGCTCACTTACATATTGTTACAATTGATAAAAAGTTACAGTAGAAAATATTACATAAATTCAACATAGTGGTGACATCACCCTTATTTTCATATAGCAGAATGTCCAATGAAGTACCTGTAGCTGTCCATGATGAAACCGTAGCTGTCCATTAGTGTGTTTAATAATGGACAGCAACTTGCCTAATAGTGGACAGTTACAGGTAACAAACATAATTTTAAGCACCAGCAAATTTTAAAAGAAATTCCACAATTTATTTACAACATATTTTTTTTCAAGATATATGTACATTTAAATTTAATAAAAAAACTAACAACAAAATACAATCCATTGAAACACCACATATAGTTATATTTGATCCAGAAGTAATGCAGCTGCCCATATCACTGTTGAATTCATTTCAGGAGAAAAGACTTTGAGAACAAATTAATCCAACAGAATGCTGTAAAACTTACTCGATGAAGGAATACAGTAATCCAATAATAATTTTAAAATATGTATATTGATGGAATAGAAAAACACAAATCCTGATTCAGGAATAATCAAACAGATCTTCACACAACAATGATCCTTGCTTAGATGTAGAATTAATCCGTTAGACATTTTCTGATGTTTCACGAATATTGTGGTTATTTCCTGGAAGTGAGATCATTAAACTGCCACCAGTACTGGTTAAGGTGATATTTGAGATTTTAATTGATTTACCCTCTGCTTCAGGAAGTTTTCTATTTTAATCATGATTCATGAAATTTAAGTGCCATTTTAGTAAACTTTCACATTTGTTCTGTGCTCCTTGTGTTGTGGTAATTAATTAACATGTCAGTAGATTAAAACTATTCCAAAATGATGTTTATAGTGATATTGGCGTCTCCTGAGAATCACATGATCTGGCTTCAAATGACCAAGCTGAACAGACTGGTAAATATCCAGGATTCACTATAAAGTCTGTATCAGTATTTGGACATGGAAATAATTCCCAAATATAGCAACTTTACCTGTACCTGTCCAGTAAGTTAACAATATGCATTCATGCATGAATGACCATAGCTCATACTGCATCTAATGAAATACTGATTTCATCTGACATTCTCATTCAATCTTTTTATTGTTATACCTTTGCATTAATAGGGAAGAGATATAGTGATTTTTCAATTAATCAGTGCTAATCTAGGATATAATTTTGATTTCCACACGGCCGAATGATTTAAATGCATAACATTTTCATATTTTCTATTGTGTTTGTGTTTGATGCATTATTTGCGACTGGTTCCGTTATTATGTTACTGTTTAGTCACTCATTGCTGTTATTTTGATTGTACTTGTTGTTGGTTTAGTTCCTGATGTTACTAATTGAATGATTGTGACTGATTTAGTTGTTGGTATTTCAAGGGTTACGTCAGTGGTTGTTGCTTTAGAAGTTGCGTTACGTTCAGGATTTGTTGTTGCCCGAACCGTTGTCGTTCCTTAAGAACATGTTTGTTCCACGTTTATGGTTGGTTCTGTAGTTGTGGTTTCTTCCTAGAGTGTGGTTGCTTGGGCACTTGTGGTTGCTTCAATATTATCTGCATTTGGGGTTGACATCGTAACAACTGAACGATGACTAACATTTTATGCAGGGTAATTGTCCTTTCGAGAGACGCAGGTTAGGGGAGGATATGGGTTCCTCTTACGGACGTTATCAAGATCTTAATATGCAGGCAAAGCAGTAGATTATTACCTTTGAGATCAGTTTTCTTATTCCTCTCATACATTTGACAGTGTCTGATGTGTAATATGTCATTGGCTCATATTTTAGTCCCTAGTTGCATTGATTTTAATGGGTTTGTTCCAACTTATTTATAATTTTATTTTTAAAATTCTGTCAGAGAAATTACTTCCCTTTACTATTATTTATCAAACCTTCATTATAAATTATTTAATTATTGAAAATAATACTAGAAACATTCAATGTAGTTGTGTCAGCCATCGTTGTTTCAGCAGTAGTTGTTATTTCTGGAGTTGACGGTTGACGTTGCTTCAGTAGTTGTGCTTTGTTTAGTAGTTGTTATTTCTGGAGTTGACGGTTGACGTTGCTTCAATAGTTGTGCTTTGTTGAGTAGTTGTTATTTCTGGAGTTGACGGTTGACGTTGCTTCAGTAGTTGGGCATGGTTCAGTAGTTATGCATGGTTCAGTGATTGTTGTTGCGTCAGTACTTTTATTGATTCAGCAGTTGCAGTTTCGACCACAGATGTAGTTATAAATGTAATTTACGAATTAAGAAAAAAACAATTAATTAAGGATTTGTCATTCGAAGCAATGTTATTGTCAGGTTCAGAATGAAAAATGTTCTTCTTTTAAAAAACCTTCTTTATGAATCTGTTTGACTTTAGTATGAACTGGTACCTTTATCATCTAGCCAAATGCCCTTATGCCCCCACAAAATGTATTTTTACCGTCCTTAACATATTTATGCAAATACCCTTTTTATATTAAGGTAACGTTTTTATTTTTAAGCCTTTACTTTTTAAGCCTCTCTTGATGAATCCCTTTAATTTCTGGTGAACTTTAATAGGTGCTTCGATTACAAGCACTATTTTGGTATAAACTAGTACCATTGTCACCCCGGGGGGAAAATGTAGTAATACCCGCACAAAAAAAATCCCTCAAGAATATCTTATTGTTTATATAAGTTTTATCAATTTAGAAATATATTTATTATTTTAAAAGCTTTACCTGTTTCAGCGGTTGTAGTAATTTCACTTGTTGTAGTTTGTTGCGAGGTTGTAGTTGATTCAGTTGTTGTTGTTTCTTCCGTCGTTGTCGTTGGAACAGAAATTGTAGTTGTATCAACCGTTGTTGTACCAGCAGCGGTTGTGGTTGCTTCAGCGGTTGTTGTTGCTGCATCAGTTGTCGTTGATTCCGCAGTTGTTGTAGCTGCAGTAGTTGTTGTTGCAGCTGAAGTTGTTGCATCTGCGGTAGATGTAGTTGCTGCTTCAGTGGTTGTTGTTGCTTCAGTGGTTGTAGTTTGGTCACTTGTTGTTGGTTCAGACGTTGTTGGCGCTTCTGTCGTTGTAATTACCTCAGTGGATGTAGTTGAAGACAAACTTGTGGTTGTAGTATCTACATTCGTCGTTGACAATGTAAACAAATGGCAACCTCTTATTAATTAGAAACAATTGTATTAAGCAACAGACCCATGGACAATGATCACCCGACCTGTAATACAATTGTTGGTAAACTATTATTGTTCTCACGTGAATAAGCAAAATAGTACATATAATGCAAATGTGGCTTTTAAACAGTGAATTCGCCGGCTTGGTAATGTGTTTGGAGTGACCAATATATACTGTATAAGTGTTCGCCAATCTCAAGTTCACCATTTTGAAGATGATGATGATGATGATGATGATGACGATGATCATTAAGGCATTGCAACAAGCTTTATGATCTGTGAGCAAATGCTGTTTATCTATTTTTGCATGTGATTTGCTTTTTGGTTAAAAATTAATGTTATGGTCTAACTTTCGTAATGTCAAACTTCCATCAAATTCCAAATTGGTTTCTAATTCCAACCAGGTTTGAATGATAACCCAATGAAAAGAAGTAAAATTTACCAAAAAGGGTTATTTCCCTTTACATACACACTATCCCGGGGCAGGGGACGGCGGAGAGATAGGTGGTACGTGGGAATGAAGTTTCCAATTTCGATACAGAACCATGAGACATTTTCATCCTCGAAAAAAAAAATCTAGCATATTAGGGTATGCAGAAGAAAATTATTGATATCTTTGGACCTTAACCTCTCAAACTGTGGAGGTTGTGAATTGTCTTAATTAAAAACATCAAAATAACACCTATGATAAAAATTCCAACCAATAATTAACCATTTTTACTGAAAAGAAACTATATACGCATACGTTTCCCCCCCCCTAAAAATCAATTAAACTGTACCCCCTCCACAGAATGAAATCGGTGACACAGGGGGAATTAAATTCATAAAATGTATCAAGCACCTTAAGACATTTCAATCGATGAAAGTATACGACTCTGGAATAAATGAGTCTGAAGAAGTTTCTTGAAATTTTAGCCGTTTCTTTTTGGATCCAGCTTTCAACATCAAAGTGTGAATAATTTCCCACTGGCAATAAACATAGAATACTCCAATAGTGTTATTTTCCTGCATAACTATAGTACATTATATCCTTCCCCTTGGGAAAAAAAGGCGAGTCGTGTGTAATGAAGTTCATAATTTCGACAAAACAAATGAAGAACATCGAATGAGAATATATATTTGATTCTTGCATATCTTTGTCTGAAGAAGACGATTTTAAGAATTCAAGCCAAGCTGACCACTTTCGGCCCAGCCAATTCAGCTCCTTGGAATATTCCGTAATATTCACAATACTTGTTCTTCGTTGTCTACGAAAACTTTATGCAATTTCTTGTTTATTTTGATGTGTCCTATATTTTTTTAGTATTGTGAACTGGATATGGACGGAGAACGCACGATGGATGCTGACGAACGAAATGTGATCAAAATAGGTCACATGACACTCAGGTGACCTACTATTCTGTAAGAGAAATCACTTCTTGTCGCTGTATTTTTCCCACCGTCATACTAAATCTGACGAGATATAATGTAGATCAGGTGATCATTGCAGCTTGATCCATTTTTCAAAAAAATATACAATCGAACATTGAATTGTTGTTACTTTGCATGTATTAGTATATATTTAATTTGAAGCAATTGATTAACATTGTATCATTTTAATTAGGTTACCTGCTACAGTAGTTGTCGTCACTTCCGTAGTAATTGGCTCAGTTGTCGTAGTCGGTTCAGCGGTTGTCGTTGACGGCTCAGTTGTTGTAGTAGTACCTGCAGTTATAGTTGAAAATGTAAAAATGATAAAAGCAGTCATTGCCTTTCAGCGGCGACAACTAATTTAAAACACCTCATTATTTCGTTTACTTCTTAAATATTGTTTCTGCCCTCAAAATTATTTTAGTTATATCTCGTAGTGTTCATGAGTAATTAATGAGGCTGATTTTTAAAGCTTTGGTCAAAAGGTTCGATATTTACGCGTCTGAACAATATCATTATTTCTTACTTTTACACACTTGTGTTTGAATTTTGAATTTTCAATACGTAATCTATACATTTAATGTGTTAACATACATAAACATATATACAAACGCTGCTCGTCTGTATCAACGGAAAACTTAAAACGAATAAAGGAAAAATTCAAACGCGTATTTGTTATTTAGTATAAATATCGCTAAACAATTTGCCCAAGGAACTAAATGGCAATTTAGTAAATATATGTTGCAAGGAAAATCATCCCCCTCAGTTTCTTTTTCAATTTTAATATCAATCTTATATCAGGGAACTGATACCTTTGTCAAACTAAGGGTAAAATGCAAAAAGCATTCAAAGACTGTTATTTGTTAATATTTCCATTTGCTCTGCATTGCCACTATATAACCTTACCAAACAATATAAAAAGATATCAGATCATAATTCTCACATAATTCCCATTGGTGTAGTAATATATAGAACATGTTCGTGACGTCGTGGTAACCCATCCGTGCTACCTGATTTAAAAACCCAATTGATCAATGTAACTCAATGTATGTAATTATGTTGTATAAAAGGTGAATAAATTGTTGAAATTAAATTGATGATTTTGTGTTTATTTCCACAAACTATATTTTCTTGCCGGGAACGGTCGCGTGTACTCCTGACATCACAAGAACAGGACCCATTGACAGACAGTGCCAAATTTGACTTTGAAATACGATAACAGTTTGGCAATAAAAGACAAATTTAAATTAAAAACGAAAATATAAGTACATGTATGAAACTGCCTTATTGTCCTATAATTCTCACAGGATTGCAGATTAATTAATCATAACGCGCTAACGCGCGTTATTCAGTGTGTCTGCAATCCTGTGAGAGTTATAGAACAATAACTTTCCAAAGAAGGCATTTTAATGTTTAAATATAAAACATAGACATATTTTTGAAGAGATTACCTGCTACCGTAGTTGTGATTTGTTCAGCGGTAGTTGTTGCTTCAGTGGTTGTGGTTGGCACTTCAGTGGTTGTGGTTGGCGCTTCAGTGGTTGAGGTTGGTGCTTCAGTAGTTGTGGTTGGCACTTCAGTAGTTGTGGTTGGTGCTTCAGTGGTTGTGGTTGGCGCTACAGTGGTTGTGGTTGGTGCTTCAGTGGTTGTGGTTGGCGCTACAGTGGTTGTGGTTGGCACTTCAGTGGTTGAGGTTGGTGCTTCAGTGGTTGTGGTTGGCACTTCAGTGGTTGTGGTTGGCACTTCAGTGGTTGAGGTTGGTGCTTCAGTAGTTGTGGTTGGCGCTTCAGTGGTTGTGGTTGGCACTTCAGTGGTTGTGGACGGTGCTTCAGTAGTTGTGGTTGGCACTTCAGTGGTTGTGGTTTGCTCAACGGTTGTTGTCGCTTCAGTGGTTGTCGTTGATGGGAGAGTTGTAGTACCTGCAGGTATTGTTAATAATGTTAACAAACATATTAGTATATACCGTAGTATATCATGTCAATGTCCTCCAGAGTCGACACATTTTTACGAAGTTTTGAAAAAAGATTCTGGATACACTGTAGCTATCGTTAATAACATCAGCAGCTGATTTCTTTAATCCCTGAAAAATAAGTGCGCATGAAATACGTCAAAGTTTTCAAATTTGTATATATATGTGTGTTCGAAACTTTGTAAATTTTGCACAAAATTAGCATACGTACAAACATTTTTTTTGTTGGTACATGTATCAACTTAAACTTTTATCAAACCAAGGCAGATTCTAATATTCGGTTAGAATTAACAAGCTATTCCTTTGAACAACCAAGAATGATAACAAGATAACGTTTCTGCAAACTGAATCATCAAAGTATTGCATTTCTTCACCATTGTTAACCAACACTGTCAAAAACAAGAATGTATCATATATTAAAGGACCCGTCAATGGTAGTGTTGTGGGAGACAACAGTGACACGGACATCGACGATGACACTGCATTCCAGGAAACACAAGTGATACAGAGGGCGTGGATAACGGAAGACACACATATCCCTTGCCACTGGGGCAGCTGTTCCTCGCACATTGAGTTTTGATATGAACGTAACGCTGAAGATGAAACATCCACACATTTACCAAAGCCAAGTGAATAATTACATCTTGCTTGAGTACATTTACCTCAATTTATTTTTCAAATGAGCATTCCTCAATTCGAGATATTATTGTTTGTATTTGAACGGTGCACGTAATGACACCTCAACTGAATATTTTGTTGTTTTGTTGTTGTACATTTAGTAGGTTCAGCGGTTGTTGTGGCTTCAGTAGTTGTAGTAGGTTCAGCGATTGTTGTGGCTTCAGTAGTTGTGGTAAGTTCAGCGGTTGTTGTGGCTTCAGTAGTTGTGGTAGGTTCAGCGATTGTTGTGGCTTCAGTAGTTGTGGTAGGTTCAGCGATTGTTGTGGCTTCAGTAGTTGTGGTAAGTTCAGCGATTGTTGTGGCTTCAGTAGTTGTGGTTTGTTCAATGGTAGTTGTTGCTTCAGTAGTTAGGTTCAGTAGTTGTGATTGAAATTGTCGCAAAGAATATATTGCAATTTTCTAAGGATGAATACAAGTCAATTTTACTTGACATATTCATTTTCATTGTATTAGATGCAAGCTCTTAACAAACATAATTATATGAATGTTATATTATGGTATCAACGGACAGTTAAGTAATCAATTTAAGTATGAAGTAAGAAAGTGTCTGTTTAAACATTTAACAATTCTGTTGACGTAGCGTAAACATTTTCTAGTCTCAGCAGTGGCGGTAAATGTCAATTTTTTTTTTATATCGAACTTGTTCCGAAACAGGTTTTAAAATATAGCAGACGGGGAAAGGTATATACTATCACTATTCACCTTAAACAGTTGCACTGTTCAGATCAAATGGATGCTTAATTTCACATTATTCATGCTAAAGAAATACAATTAAAACTGCAAGTTTTAAGCCAATCCTGGGAACAAATCATCTGACAGCAAATTGAACCAAGTTGATTAAAAAAGAAAAAGAAAAGCAGTTGAAATCTACTTTTCTACACGCACACAATTGTAAATTGTTATATTCCATACATTATTACATCAACATGTTGTATGAATTGAGAAGAGAAGTAAATTTTCAAGGCGTTACCTGCTACAGTAGTTGCAGTTATTTCAGTAGTTGTTGTTGCTTCAGTAGTTGTGGTTTGTTTAGCAGTTGTTGTTGCTTCAGTAGTTGTTGTTGGTTCAGTGGTTGTTGTTGGTTCAGTGGTTGTTGTTGCTTCAGTAGTTGTTATTGGTTCAGTGGTTGTTGTTGGTTCAGTGGTTGTTGTTGGTTCAGTGGTTGTTGTGGCTTCAGTAGTTGTTATTGGTTCAGTGGTTGTTGTTGGTTCAGTGGTAGTTGTTGGTTGAGTAGTAGTTGTTGCCTCAGTGGTTGTAGTTGTTTGAGAAGATGTTGTTGCTTCTGTAGTTGTGATTGGTTCAGAGGTAGTTATTGCTTGAGTAGTTGTGGTTGGTTCAGTGGTTGTTGTTGCCTCAGTGGTTGTGGTTGGTTGAGTAGTTGTGGTTGGTTCAGTGGTTGTTGTTGCCTCAGTGGTTGTGGTTGCTTGAGTAGTTGTGGTTGGTTCAGTGGTTGTTGTTGCCTCAGTGGTTGTGGTTGGTTGAGTAGTTGTTGTTGCTTCAGTATGTGTGGTTGCATCAGTGGTTGTGATTTGTTCAGTGGTAGTTGTTGGTGTAACGGTTGTTGCTGCTTCAGAAATTGTGGTTGCATCAGTGGTTGTTAATTGTTCAGTGGTAGTTGTTGGTGCAACGGTTGTTGTTGTTTCAGTTGTCGTTGTTGCTTCAGAAGTTGTGGTTGCATCAGTTGTAATGGTTTGTCCAGTGGTTGTTGTTGCTTCAGCAGTTGTGGTTGCTTTAGTTGTTGTGGTTTGTTCAGTAACTGTGGTTGGTTCAACGGTTGTTGTTGCTTCAGTTGTCGTTGTTGCTTCAGAAGTTGTGTTTGCATCAGTTGTAATGGTTTGTCCAGTGGTTGTGGTTGCTTCAGTAGTTGTTGTTGATTCAGCAGTTGTGATTGCTTCAGTTGTTGTGGTTTGTTCAGTGGTTGTTGTAACTGCGGATGTTGTGGTAGGTTCAACAGTTGTTGTGGTGTTGGTAGTTGTGGTTGTTGGGAATGCTGTAGTATCTACAGTTAAAGGTAATTATGTTAATGGTAGATTGGGAAAACATTTTTGAAAACCTCTAAATGCCTATATTATGATAATATTATTAGCAATGTTTGCATACAGAGAAATTGACCTCACAATACTCGAATACCCTGCTATTCCTCGTTCTTACATATTTTTGTAAATTGATAATTTGATTGATACAGGCACTTCATTGTGAATTAATACAATTGATAGATAGTGGTGTGCATATATGTTTTTTAACAGATTTATAATATACCATTTCATTTTCAAGCGTTACCTGCTTCCGTAGTTGTGGTTGTTTCAGGAGTAGTTGGTGTTTCAGTAGTTGTGGTAGGTTCAGTGGTAATTGTTGCGTCAGTAGTTGTGGTTGGCTCAGTGGTTGTTGGTGCTTCAGTGATAGTTGTTGCTTCAGTGGTCGTTGTTGCTTCAGTAGTTGTGGTAGGTTCAGTGGTCGTTGTTGCTTCAGTAGTTGTGGTAGGAGCAACAGTTGTTGTGGTAGGTTCAGTGGTCGTTGTTGCTTCAGTAGTTGTGGTAGGAGCAACAGTTATTGTGGTAGGTTCAGTGGTCGTTGTTGCTTCAGTAGTTGGGGCAGTGGTTGTTGTAGCCTCAGTAGTTGTTGTTGTTTCAGTAGTTGTGGAAGGTACAACAGTAGTTGTGATTGATTCAGTAGTCGTTGTTGCTTCGGCAGATATTGTAGTATCTACAGTTATAGCAGATTTTGTCAATAATCAAACGAAAAACGTATTTTGAAAACATGTGAATTGCTGTAAATTATGACAACATCGTTAGCATTTGTTAAGAATAGTGCTCCCTCATTGTATTTTGATATTGTTCTCAATGTGTCGTTTAAGTTTGGTAGAATGATACTTGTAGCTGAATTCAACAATCAATGTTTTTTATGTGTAAATTAAACGAAAATGTAAATGTCGCCATTTTCTTAGTTTTAATATATGTTTATTTGTCTTTATTTTTTTTTCATTGTATCATTTTAAAACTCTTCTCAAACATTATCATACTAAAGTTATGTTTTGGGTATCAACTAATACAGTTACAAATAACCAATTTAAATATCAAGAACGAAAGTGTATATCTAAATTCTACCAGTTTTGTTCACGTAGCGTAACAAAGTAAACGTTTACGACACGATACGGCTACTCTATCCCATTTAGGACACAAAAGTCGTACTTACTGTCAAAAGGGTGGAAACTGATGTCGAACATGTACCGAGATATGAAAAATAGCATTCGGGGAAAGGAACCTCTAACATTCCTGTTCACGCTAAATATTTGCATTGTTTCGAAAAAAACGGAAACAAATAAAATCTACAAGTTAAAAGCCAATCCTGGGAACAGATATCCCGTCAGCAGATTGATATAGTATTTGACGTCAAATAACACCAGTGTACGCAATAAATATAATATGAAAATATAATGACTTAAAGAAAGCAAATCAAAGAAATTGACATATACTGATGAGATGACCAATACAGGCTCGAAAGTGTTAATAGTTATATTGTTAAGACAAGTGCATCAATATTTTGTATGGATTTAGAGTTTTACTTTCAAGGCGTTACCTGCTTGAGTAGTTGTTGTTGCCTGATTAGTTGTGGTTGGCTGAGCGGTAGTTGTTGCCTCAGTAGTAGTTGTTGGCTTAGTAGTAGTTGTTGGCCCAGTGGTAGTTATTGCCTCGGTAGTTGTGGTTGGCTCAGTGATAGTTGTTGTTGCCTCAGTAGTTGTGGTTGGCTCGATGGTAGTTGTTGGCTCAGTGGTAGTTGTTGGCTCACTGGTAGTTGTGGTTGGCTCGATGGTAGTTGTGGTTGGCTCAGTGATTGTTGTTGTTGCTTGAGTAGTAGTTGTTGGCCCAGTGATAGTTGTTGTTGCCTCAGTAGTTGTTGTTGGCTGAGCGGTAGTTGTGGTTGGCTCAGTGGTAGTTGTTGGCTCAGTGGTAGTTGTTGGCTCACTGGTAGTTGTGATTGGCTCAGTGGTAGATGTTGGCTCAGTGGTAGTTGTTGCCTCAATGGTAGTTGTTGGTTCAGTGGTTGTTGTTGCCTCAGTAGTTGTGGTTGGGGCAGTGGTTGTTGTTGCCTCAGTAGTTGTGGTTGGCTCACTGGTAGTTGTGGTTGGTTCAGTGGTAGTTGTTGCCTCAATGGTAGTTGTTGGTTCAGTGGTAGTTGTTGCCTCAGTAATTGTGGTTGGCTCAGTGGTAGTTGTTGCCTCAGAAGTTGTGGTTGGCCCACTGGTAGTTGTGGTTGGGGCAGTGGTAGTCGTTGTTGGCTCAGTGGTGGTAGTTGTTGTTAGGTCTGTGGTTGTCGTTGAGGGCACAGCTGTGGTATCTAGAGTTATTGTAGATGATGGCAATAATCGAATGAGGAAATTATCTTAAATCCAGTAAATGTCTCTAAATTATGACAATATTGTTTTGAGAAGAAAGTTATCTTTCTAGCTGTTATGATTATTGTACGAAAAAAGAAATATGTTTAGCTTGGGAAAGTTGTGCTAGTAGCCGGTTTCAAATATATTTGATATATATATTTGTAATGAAAGCGAAAATGAATATATTGTCATTTTATTTGTCTTTGACATATATATATTTATATCATTATGCAACCTCTTTACAAACATCATTATACAAAGGTGATGTGTTAAAATCAAAGAAAACATTTTCAAATAATTAATTAAAGTATCAAGTAAAAAGTGTCTGTCTGAATAACTAACAATTCGGTTCACATAGTGTAACAAAGTATGTGTTTACTACACGATATGTTTCTATGTCAATTTTGGTAAATGTCCAAATAATAAAACTCACATCGAACCTGTTTCAAAACAGGCTGGGAAATGTACCTATAACATCCATGTCCACGTTTAACATTTGTATCGTATAGATCAAACAGATATTTTGTTTTCAATTTCCCCCCCATGTAAATCGACGAAGATCAATCACAAGTTTTAAGCTAGTCTTTGGAACACATTTTGACGAGAAATAATAACAAGAAAATACAAATCAAAGGAGGCTTTTTCTAAACAATCTAATAATTCGATGGCAAAAGCGATACAAGTTGTTAAAATATTTTTTTAAGCCGATTATTACACGGACAAGATACATGTAGTTAATTGTTATCAAGTCTAGATTAACGCCTCATCATGATATATGAATTTCGTAATACAGAATCGTTTCAATGCGTTACCTGCTACAGTGGTTGTGGTTGGTGCTTCAGTAGTTGTGGTTGGTGTTTCAGTAGTTGTGGTTGGTGCTCCAGTAGTTGTGGTTGTGGCTTCAGTAGTTGTGATTGGGGCTTCAGTGGTTGTAGTTGGCGCTTCAGTGGTTGTGGTTGGCACTTCAGTGGTTGTGGTTGGCACTTCAGTGGTTGTGGTTGGCGCTTCAGTTGACAGCACAGTTGTAGTTGTTGTACCTGCAGTTGTAATTTATCAGAGAAATAATAACAAGAATAAATACTGTAGAGTCTTCAAGCAAAACCATTTGACATTTCTGTTATTGAAATGTATTACTTACCGTCACTGAATGTTGAGTGTAATTAATACATTTTTTATATCAACCAGTTGGATATTAGTGTCTGAATTGGCATCAACGGATACGGATGCGAAACTAAGAATAAATGGCGAAAACCATCGCCAAAATGTTGGTTGTTTTTAAGAAAATAATTATACAATGTATTTGTGTAGATACCATTTGCATGTTTCAGTAGTGTGGTTAATGCAGTAGTTGTAAAATTAGGTTATGTTTAGGTTTGTTTGTTTTGTAGATGTGGTTTGTTGGACGGTTACATTTACTTTAGAAATTGTGGTAGCTGATATGTGGTATACTTCATCGGTTGTTGTTTCTTTGCAGTGTTGGTAAGTTGACCAGTATAACTTTATTGATAGTTCGGTAAATAATGTTGCTTAATAGTTTGTTATTGCTTAACTGGTTACGATTGCTGCAGCATTTGTTACTTGATCCAGCGATTGTGTTTTGTTAAGAAGTTGTGATTCCTCCCGTAGGTTACGTTGCTCCAGCTTTTGTGGTTGATACAGTACTTGTGGTTGCTCCAAAGTTTAACGTAAGACGAATAGTTGTAGAAGGAGCAAGTTCAGTGGAAGTATACTACATGTATTTATATCAGTTACAATTGTCCAGGGAAACAACTTTTGCTTGATGTCGTTCAATATGTTACCTGTTTCAGCATTTGTGGTTATTTCTGACAACAGTTGTATTCAATAATGGAAATAACCGAGAAAGGATGAATAATTTGAGACGTTTTAAATGTATTTTTTTAATTATCGGTATAATCATGTACGATTTTCGCAGAGAAATTAATGTCGTTATATATTATCTATTTAAAGTGATATGATCAGTTCGGGCAAATTATTGTAGGATTTTTTAATTTTTTTTAGAATGAATGAAACGAATATGAGCATTTTTTTTTTTTTTAAGGTTTAAAAAAGTATGTAATTATTCAACAAATATTTATTTTATTTTATGATATATGAAATTTTTCACAAACTTTACCTCATAGGAAGGCTATTGTTTGGTATTTCTCAAAAAAAAATCAGTATAAAAAGAAAAAAACAACAACAAAAAATAACGGTATTAGTACAACTAAGAAGATAGCTTTACAAACTAAATCTTTTCAGCACCATATCGTCATATCTTCAATCGCAACTAGTTAATTGTACTAAATATCAAATACATTAACATTTTGCATCAATACGGAAATACTGTAAAATGTTGAAGACATTACCTGTTTCAGTAGTTGTTGTTATTGGTTCAGTAGTTGTGATTGATTGAGTAGCTGTGGATAGTTGATTGGTAGTTGTTGCTTCAGTAGTTGTTATTGGTTCAGTGGTTGTTGTTGGCTCAGTATTTGTGGTTGGATCAGTGGAAGTTGTTACTTGAGTAGTTGTGGTTGGTTCAGTGGTTGTTGTTGGTTCAGTAGTTGTGGTTGTTTCAGTAGTTGTGATTAGTTCAGTGGTAGTGGTTGGTTCAGTGGTTTTTGTTGGTTCAGTGGTTGTAGTTGGTTCAGTGGTTGTTGTTGGTTCAGTAGTTGTGGTTGGTTCAGTGATTGTGGTTGGCTCAGTGGTTGTTGTTGGTTCAGTAGTTGTGGTTGGTTCAGTGGTAGTTGTTGAAGGAACAGTTGTAGTTGTAGTAACTAAAGTTGTTTTTAATAATGAAGGTAACCAAACAAAATTAAATATTTTAAAAATATGTTAATGCCCCTCATTATCGGAAAAAAGCGTGTACAATATTCCCGAAGAAATTACTCCCGTTTGACGTTTGGGCAAATGATGCAAATTAATGTGTTAAGTTTATGACAACTATGGTAAGGAATGAAGATAACCATTTTGTATTTCTCTAAGATTAAAAGGAAATTGATATTTGTTCAACTTATTGCTGTTATTGTGTGATATTCAACCTGTTACAAACTTTACCTTATACGAAGGCTATTGTTTGAAATACACTGATCACTTTCATTCTAAAAGAAATCAATCTCAATACCACTTAAGAAGCAATCATCTTTAGTAATTGAATAGCCACCGTTTAACAAACTAAAGATTTACTGCAGTATATCTTTGTTTCGTTCATGATAACTTGTAAGTTATACTAAATAGAAAATGCATTAATATTTTGCATCAATACAAAAAATAGCATCATTTTGAAGACATTACCTGCTTCAGTAGTTGTTGTTATTGGTTCAGTGGTTGTTGTTGCTTGAGTAGTTGTGGTAGGTTCTGTGGTAGTTGTTGGCAGAGTGGTTGTTGTTGGTTCAGTGGTAGTTGTTGCATCAGTGGTTGTTGTTGGTTCAGTAGTTGTTGTTGCTTCTGTAGTAGTGGTTGGTTCAGTGGTAGTTGTTGCTTGAGTAGTTGTGGTTGGTTCAGTGGTTGTTGTTGGCACAGTGGTTGTGGTTGGTTCAGTGGTTGTGGTTGGTTCAGTGGTTGATGTTGACAAAGTAGTTGTGGTTGGTTCAGTGGTTGTAGTTGGTTCAGTAGTTGTGGTTAGCACAGTAGTTGTGGTTGGTTCAGTGGTTGTAGTTGGTTCAGTGGTAGTTGTTGAAGGGACAGTTGTAGTTGTAGTAACTAAAGTTGTTTTTAATAATGAAGGTAACCAAACAAAATTAAATATTTTAAAAATATGTTAATGCCCCTCATTATCGGAAAAAAGCGTGTACAATATTCCCGAAGAAATTACTCCCGTTTGACGTTTGGGCAAATGATGCAAATTAATGTGTTAAGTTTATGACAACTATGGTAAGGAATGAAGATAACCATTTTGTATTTCTCTAAGATTAAAAGGAAATTGATATTTGTTCAACTTATTGCTGTTATTGTGTGATATTCAACCTGTTACAAACTTTACCTTATACGAAGGCTATTGTTTGAAATACACTGATCACTTTCATTCTAAAAGAAATCAATCTCAATACCACTTAAGAAGCAATCATCTTTAGTAATTGAATAGCCACCGTTTAACAAACTAAAGATTTACTGCAGTATATCTTTGTTTCGTTCATGATAACTTGTAAGTTATACTAAATAGAAAATGCATTAATATTTTGCATCAATACAAAAAATAGCATCATTTTGAAGACATTACCTGCTTCAGTAGTTGTTGTTATTGGTTCAGTGGTTGTTGTTGCTTGAGTAGTTGTGGTAGGTTCTGTGGTAGTTGTTGGCAGAGTGGTTGTTGTTGGTTCAGTGGTAGTTGTTGCATCAGTGGTTGTTGTTGGTTCAGTAGTTGTTGTTGCTTCTGTAGTAGTGGTTGGTTCAGTGGTAGTTGTTGCTTGAGTAGTTGTGGTTGGTTCAGTGGTTGTTGTTGGCACAGTGGTTGTGGTTGGTTCAGTGGTTGTGGTTGGTTCAGTGGTTGATGTTGACAAAGTAGTTGTGGTTGGTTCAGTGGTTGTAGTTGGTTCAGTAGTTGTGGTTAGCACAGTAGTTGTGGTTGGTTCAGTGGTTGTAGTTGGTTCAGTAGTTGTGGTTTGTTCAGTGGTTGTTGTTGGTTCAGTAGTTGTGGTTAGCACAGTAGTTGTGGTTGGTTCAGTGGTTGTTGTTGGTTCAGTGGTAGTTGTTGAAGGAACAGTTGTAGTTGTAGTAACTAAAGTTGTTTTTAATAATGAAGGTAACCAAACAAAATTAAATATTTTAAAAATATG
>JAUMHH010221977.1:0-12123 GCA_032359455.1 Chlamys rubida
ATTGATCACGGTGATGGTACGGAGCAAGTCGAGCCTTCGAAAATGTTACTTGCATTCATATGGTACATGAGTAACAAAGAAAATATGAGGTAAGTTTCCAATTTGTTTCAACTCATCACAATACAAAATTATCTAAACTCATATGTCGCATTCCTTTCCTTTGTCCGCCATCTTAACTCCTGCCAAACTCTCCAAAATCGAGAGTTCCTTATACGACTTTCACCTTCCGCCCAAAATCTATTTTTAGTACACTCAAAAGAACCCTGCGCGTTTGACTGCCCGAGTTATAACTCTGATAACTCGAGTGTTGCGAGTCGAAGGCAGCCTTCGTGTTCTAGCATTTTCGATAGAACTGCTGCGAGTGATACTGGTCTACAATTTGCTGGTGCTGTCTCCTTTCTTATATATTGGAATGATGTTCGCATTCTTCCTGTCTGTTGGTATCTCTCCTCGGTCTAGCGATTGTTGAAATATGAATGATAGTACTGGTGTGATGATGTCGGCTGTATGTTTCAAGAATGTGATGGGTATCTTATCTGGTCCACTCGCTTTCTTCACCGAATGCTCTTTATAACTCACGAGTCTGAGATGATGATGTTGTTCATGGGGGTGTATTGTGATGGTCCCTTTTCCTCAATGTTGTTGGTATCCTCCTCGGTAAATACGGATGAAAACTGCTCATTTAATGTGTTCGCTTTTTCCCATTCCCTTTCAACATTCCAATTCCCATAGTATCTTGTTTCCGGGCTTTGATGTACTTCCAGAAGTTTTTAGATGTTGCGTCTTCTTCCGGGTCCAGTAGTGTGTTTAGATAGTTATGGTATGATGAATGAATCGTATTTCGTACTGATTTCATGTAGTCTTTAAATGCTGTTGATTGCTGACTGTTTTCTCTATGTTTTAAAGCTTGTTTGTACATCCGCTGTTTCTTGTGTATCATTCGCTTTATTTCCCTCGTCATCCATGGTACATATGGCTTTTTCTTTACGGTCTTTTTGGGAATCCACATGTTTATCACTTTGAAAACTGCATCCTTAATATAAAGTAGTTCCAATTTTCTTCCACTGATGATTAAGCCCCGTCTTCTGCCATGAATGTTTTTCATAGGTCCGACATGTTGGTTTTTGCTTTCTCCCAGATGCCCTTTTTATAGTTGTAGACTGTTCGAGTGATCTTGATAGACTTTATTGGTGATGTTCGGATGGCAAGTATGTCGTGATCGCTCATTGTGATTGGTGGACAGGTATAAACCTTCTGTACCAGGCTTGGATGTGATGTTATAAACAAGTCCAGGGTCCTATCTTGACGCGTTGGTAATGTGTTTACTTGATCCAGCCCATATCAGTTCAGTATCGATACTAGTTTATCGCATTCAATTCAAGTTTATTTGGTAAAAGGGTACAACAACATAACAATTTGTGACTTATTTTGCTATCACCCATGATCCAGTTGACGTCACCTAGGTTGAAATCTCCTCCTAGAAATATTTTGCAGTTCTTATACTTCGGCGATTCAAATATTTTGGACATAGATAACTCGAGTTGTTGTTTCAATGCCTATGCCATAACCGAGTTACGACAATGAATACAATTTCTTGTAATGCCTCGATTGGTGATTTTGGTTCTCGATAGTATTAGTAAGTCCCAATGTTACACATGTAACTGTTTCCTGTTGTGATACTACTATTATACTATGTTTTTGTTGATATTGTCTGGTGTTGTCACAATTAATGCTGGCGTACGCAGCAAATACGAATGAAGCCCCTTCACGGGCTGGCGCACACATGTCACGTTTTAAGAAATCGTGTAGGAACGTGCGATTTTCCCCACATCATATTTGGTTTTGCCGAAGTTGATCGGAAATCACGGCCCGTTGGATTTCAATGTTGAAAACAAAAACATTAAATCGGCCCAATGACTTCCAAACTCTATAATAAAATTCTCATAGTGCTCCTAATGTCATCCTGAGCCCCAACTACGGAATGTATGATTACATAACGACGGATCTGGGTCGTTTCGCCCTAAATCCCGTTCTCACAAGAGTCGTTTCGCCCCAATAATAATATCAGTTGCCTTAAGAATTTCAGTCGTATATTATCACTAAAACTATAAAAAGGGTGTATAATATCAAAGAAAAAACTAGGGGACTAACGATAGAATACATGAAAACTAGCGCAGAACGACCCATTGCGATTAATTTGGGGCGAAACGACCTGACACCCATAGCGGGGTTAGCAATAATGAGACGATTCGTCTACTTTCTTGACCCATTAATACGCACATCATTAGCATTATCTTACAATTTTCAACTGAAAGGCGATACCAATATTTTATTTTGATATAACAAAAGTCAATAGTGTAAACTGAAATAACTTTGTTTATATTACTAATTTGGTCGAATTTGTTCAAATTGTGAAATGTCATTTCGACCCTGCATAGCATTCATAATGTTGATAACTTGCATGTGGCGCGTAAACTGCTTAAACCTGCAACATAAGTGGTGACATTTTAGCCCTCCATCATCAGATAGTGGGCTATTCAAATCTCCCTTCGTCCGTGGTCCGTCATTCCGTCCGTCCGTCCGTCCTTAAACAATTCTTGTTAACTAGCGCTATCTCAGAAAGTACTTCGAGGTTATCTTCAGTTTTATAATGTAACTTTAGCATAACATTTACTTTTAATAACAATACTTCATAAATTGATATATCCAACTCTTGCCAAGACATGTACAGCTTTGTTTGTCGCTCATACGTCCGATTATGCAAATAAATAAAATATAATATATCCAAGATATTAATCAAGTATACAGTTTTGTTATGTCACTATGCCAACAGCAGTGTTACTAATTAGGACTGGTTGTGATAAACATACATTATTGGGATGTATACATCACACATGCTTGGAATGTGAAAGAATATCACTATCACAGTTTTTGAATGAATATCTCAGTAGATTTACTCCGAATTGTTTTCATATAATCCTTTCACATTCATAATTTGTTCCACAAGAAAAGAACTTATGTGCACTGCTCACAATTAAATATCCCATTTTACACATCATCATCACTGTCAACCTCATCATCACCTTCGTCATCACTGTCAAACCGGACATCTTCGATGTTATTGACCTGTCCATGATGACCACGGTGAGGATTGGTGAGGTGTTCCACAAACAGATTCCAAAGTCTCTCCACAAATGTGTATTGTTTGGGTGTTAATACTCGATAACCAGACAATCTACGAGGGTGATCATGTTGGACATGAAGCTTCACAGAAGAGGCAGGTCTGTCGACGTGTTCATTCCAATCCAGTATAGCAATACCTATTTTGATTTCATACATAGTCTCTTGTCCAAGTGAATCAAAATGGTGTTGTGATAGCTTTCTATGTAATGAGTGTCACGGCAATGGGTGTATTTCTCGGGATGTTTGTAGATATACCGGGATTTGATATAATTTCGCAACAGATTTTCAGCAACCTGGTCCCTAATAATATCCCTGGATGGCACATAGTCATTGTTTTGGCAGTTTGATGTGTGGTGACAACCTCCATGGTTATTTTTATAGTGTTCTACAATGGTATCCAGCGACAACTTCAGTTGATTCTCATCACCATCACAGTTTTTCATTGCTCAGTAAACATGGGTCTTTACTCCCGCCGATATATCCCGTAACTGGGGATGCCATGTTCTTCCTATGCTTTTCTGTGGGCCTTTAGTTATTTTCCCCATGGCTCTTTTGACTTCTTTAGCACCATGCCACGTATCATAGGAGTCTACAACGTCCGGCTTGTTCTGGGCTAAATACACGCTCACAGATGCATTTCGGTCATGGGAATGAACTTTCACGGCTACTTTTCTTTCCTGAAATTCACTGTACAGTTTTTCTGTCCCGTACCTTTCATGCTTCTGTGAGCTCCTCTCCTCATTCTTTGTGACATGATGATATCCAACAACCAAATGTGTGCGCTGTCCTAGAGCAGTGACATCGGTGTGGTAACTGTTTTTTCTACACGCATGTCTTGCATCAGTCATGATGTCAATCTCATCCCCTTCATAGGAGTTGCTTCTTCTTTCGTCATCAGTGGCTCGAGATATACTTTCATCCCTCGCTGACTCTACTTATTATAGCTTACAAATAAGGTTGTGTCTACATCAGGATTACTTCAAGTGCTCCAAGGACAAAACTTGTATCTATGTTTGGTGAATGTAGATCATGGATGCTGAATGAATGGTGAATGCAGATCATGATGGTGAAATTGACCAACGATTGTGGATTACTAGAAATGCTGCCAGTACGCATCCATAACTAGGTCACTTCTTATTGCAGAGTTATGGCCCTTTGTTTAATTTAATACCCTGCCATGAAGTTGTGCTAGCATATTATATAGTGTTACTTTTGTCCGTACGTCCGGCCAGTTAAGTTTGTGTGTTTAGGTCAGTTATGGACTTTCAAGTACTGCAGCTTATGTGCCTTGATGACTACAGCAGGTTGCACGACATTTTCGTCACCTTGACCTCTGTGACCTTGGTTAAGTTTAGGTCTGTTATGAGCTAATGAATTATGGTTCTTTGTTTATTTTCTTTTGTTAACTTTTGCTTGTTCTAGTCATATCCTGAACACCTTTTCATGTAGTAATTTTGTAAAAAAAATTATTCAGGTTGAAGAAGCCACATTAGATTCGATCCCAGTTGTCCGTGTCTGGGGCAGAAACAGCGAATCCCATGGACTAGTTTCAGTTATGAAGGACAGATATTACTGTTTTTGCTGCAGGAAAAACTATTGTGACCATTGCAAATTATTTTCTGAGCTTACGCAGGAGTCGGTTGATCAGGGCAATTTTCCACCTTGTGTGGTGCAATTGTATAATTTAAAGTTGAATGCAGGAACCTCTGATGGCCCTAAAACACCTAGGACTAGCAAGTGTTTATCGAGGAAGAGCATACCATTCTTTACAGAAGAACAATCGAGTGAGGTATTAAGGAATGGTATCCACCAATTTGCCACTCAAGATAATGGAATGTTGCTATTCTACCCAAAAGAAACACAGTGTCCACACTGTGGAGAGGATTTACTTGCTGGTGACCCTGTCCAAGAAGGATGGATTGCATCAAGCAATGTCAAGGTCATCACTAACACCCAGCTGAAATTTGGAAATGGTATATGTGTAGTTTCTCCTAGAATGTTTAGTAATGATACTTAATGTGCTGTTTTACTAAGTAAGGATTATTTGTTTGAGTAGAGATCAGTAGCTTACAGTTGGAATTAGTTATAGACTGAACTTTATGACAATATAAAGTACACTTGCCTCTACATTGTTTTCATAGTTAAACAGGAATGGAAAAATAAATACATGGCTTTGATCTTACATTACAGTTTTATTAAATGTTCTCGTTGCAATATAAAAATATGAGATATGCGAATTTCCCCGAAACAAATGGGCAGCAAAATTAAAGGCATTTCCGGAATATATTCCAAGCCATACATTCATAACCATACACAAATGATTAATGAGCAGGGTCTATAATGCTATGAATATCTATATATTTTGCAGTTTACTATCGTCCGTGCTCTTCATGTGACAGTCTAACTACTTATGATGGAATAGAAGATTGTCTTCTAAACATGGGGACTTACCTTATGGGCCATGATGTTATGAGGTCGTATATGCATAGTTTCCTTCATGGCAGGTAATAGTATTTTGATGTCTAATGTTAACTTAAAATTGTCGTCAATTCAATGAAACTACAGGTCAATGGAATCCTCATCTATCGCCACTTCCTATGCCCGTTTTCAATAACTGCCAAAATATCACAATCAACTACATTTTACTACAATGTTTACTGCCATTGTTAATATTAAAGGTAACGTTAAATCATGACAGAAAATATTGTAAAATTTAAAAAAAAAATGAAATAATAAAACAATTGTAGCCTTTTTTTTTTGGTTGATAATTTTTCTTGGGTTGATAAAACCATGCATCGACCTCATTAAAAGGTTATAATTGTATAATGTATACCCATGCAATGATTCATTTACAATATTTTTGCCAATTTGGATGATGTTTCTTTGAAATAGAGGAGCAGATGTTGCCCATTTAATGTACTTGTAATGCTGAACTTATAATTATCATTTCAGACGGCCATTATACACCTTCTATTCGGTGTTTGTAGACTTGCATGTTAATTTTGGTAACAAAATGATGATGGAGTTCACTTACCAGCAATTGAGAGGATCATGGTTGGCATTTGTAGATCTTTTAAATCTGGATTTAAACTCTGGATTTAATTGTTCTGACTGCACAGGGGATGATGGACCAGATGTTATTATCTGTGATGGAACCTCTCTTGCCTTTCAGAGGAGAATGTGGAAGTGGAAGAAACAAGAAATTCCAAAGAAAACAAATGCACCAGTCAATGCAAGGTAAAATGTTTTTGAAATTGTATAAAAATATAGTATATATAAATTGTTTTGTTTTTGTCACCTGTAAAGTAAACAATAAGGGATTACTTTGTCTGTCGTCATTCATCAGTCACAATTTCTTGTAACTTCAACTCCTCCCCAAGGTATAATCGCATTCAAATGAAACTTATATATAACAAATATGCATCACTATGGAAAATGCTCATCTCATGCTGCCTTCCTGATGAGAATATTTATGTCCCCGCTATGAAATGGGGGACATATAGTGTTGCCCATGTCCGTCCATCTGTACGTTCATCCATATATATTTACATAGACAATAGACGGACATAATTACAGTGTATTACAAGATAATCGCTCTAATTAAAGCACTGACATTGAATCCAAAAATATAAATATATGGATTGAATGTTCTTTTTTTAATTTGCATGATACTATGAAGTGCATTGGCTTACATACATATGTTCCATGAAACGCTACCAGGCATATGTATGTAATCCACCGCACTTCATAGAATCATGCAAATTAAAAAAAATAACATTCAATCCCTATATACATTACACCTATATACATTACACTTATATACATTACACCTATATACATTACACCTATAAACATTACACCTATGTACATTACACCTATATACATTACACCTATATACATTACACCTATATACATTACACCTATATACATTACACCTATATACATTACACCTATAAACATTACACCTATAAACATTACACCTATATACATTACACCTATATACATTACACCTATAAACATTACACCTATGTAAATTACACCTATATACATTACACCTATATACATTACACTTTCTTGTCGCCACTCTACCAATTGCCCAATATTTATGAAACTACTACAGTAACAACTGTCTGCACCACATGCAACTGTCGCCATGTTTTCAGTGATTATTTATGAAGTGATCCCATGAATAATAAAAATAAAATCACTTACGGTTCAAAATGTCCGAGTCGTAACAGGAAATCTTTGTTTGGTCATTTCATCTTCAGTTTTTAAATCACAATGACAGAAAACGCTTTTAGATAGGCCACTATACATAGAGCTTTGGTGGCTATTTTGTAAAAAGGCAATGTGATGACGTAATTTTGTAGCGAGAAACGTTGTTTCCGGCTGCGAGACGGACAATTTTAACATGGATTTCAGCCTATCTAATTTTGTTTTCTGCTGCCGGGATTTTAAAAATAAAGATTGAATAGTCAAACAAATATTTCCTGTTACGACTTGGACAGTTTGAACTGTAAGTTACTTTATTTTTGTTATTGATAGTCGCACTAAATAAATAATCACTGAAAATATGGCGACAGTTGCATGTGGTGCAGACAGTATTTATCAGCATGCAAGTACCCCAAGTTCAAAATTCAAAATTGTAGGGTCAAGGTCACTATTATTAAAAATAGACAATTTTCAATATGTTGACTTTTGTTCTAAATATTTTGTATATACAATGTACTGTACTGCAAAGTTATTGGTTTTTGTTTCTTTCAGGTTCAAAGACCGAGTATTTATATCAGATCCTGGATTGAGGTCCTTGCTGCAAAGATTTGCAACCGGCGGCGAACTCTATCGAGGAAAGAGATATGATGTTCTGACTACAGCGGATAAAAAAAACTTTATGAAAAGTTAAAGAATTATCCTACACTAGATGCCTTTGTTTCCACAATCGATGATAACACTCTGAAACTCCCTAAACAGTTCAAGAAATGTGTGACATCCTTGGCTTCTAGTTCACCAGTGTGTGGTTACATTCACCCCACTGAATCTGTTGGCTCTATTGTTAAAGAATTGGTCTCTGGTGTTGACATAAAGAAAGAACCACGTAAATGGCAACGGCTACATCATGAGATTCCAATTATTTTTGAACTCCTTGAGGATTCTGACCTTCTGAATATACCTCCTGTTTTGAGACCATTATTGCAAGAATTGTGGGAAATGGCGATGTTCCCCTTTGATGAAGCTAAACTACCGGTAGCTGGAACCTCAAGTGAAACCTATAGTGAAAGTGAACTATCTTTTTTCCCTTCATTACCTGTGATTCGAGCAAGAGGCTCATATGCAATGGATGTCATCAGACCCCACAAATCTTGCACCAAGAACTACAAGGGCCATCCAGCATTGCTGCCAGGGATATTTACTCTCTTTTGTCCTCATGGTGAGGTTCAAAGTTTTCAGAATTACATTTTGTCTATGCAAATATGAATAAGCTACACTCTATAGCCAATTATAAATATTTTATCTGTAGTTTTATTTTAGCACTTTTATTGATGTTTTATGGGGCGATAATTTATCCATGCAAACAAATTATATATGCGCTAAAATAAGTTTGATTACTGTATGGGCAATATGTCTGTCATATCACAGTGTAAAATATATTCCGGAGATGGACATTGTGGTGGATTAAGCTATTGAAGCACTAGAGTTAGAATCCCAGTCAATCATTTTGGATTGTTCTGCCTGTAAGAGAAAGTTGCCAGTGACATGCAGCATTTCTGTTGTTTACTCCAGTTTTGTCCATAACTGGCAAGCCCGTGAATGATCTTAATGTGATGTATGTTTCATTGCAACTTTGTGTTTTTTCTATTTTTAAGTTATTCATTGTAGTGAATCATTTATTCGTGTCATGTTAATTAGAGATTTCCTGATTTACCTTTCCTTTCGTCTTAAATGCATATAAACATAAATGCATGCATAGAACACATGTAGGATAAGCAAAAGTTATGCATAGCTTTATCATTGAGGATTGGTTCTTGAACATATTGTGAAGTTAAATCTGTTTATCATGTTTGCTTCCAGGAATTTGCTATGGTTTTGAGGTTATGCAGACGAATGAATCCCCAAATGTTCCATTTACGGTCTTCAGAACTAGGTTCAAGAAGGGTAAGTAAGAAATGTATTAAAACATGAAATAATGATAAAACACATAAACATGATCAACTTTTGAGAACTTTTGAGAGTTTTTCCATGTGCTCAAGCTTTATCCCACAGTTGTCGGTATTGCATATACTTTCAAAACAAGGTATGTGTATTCCTACACCTATGTACTTTCAATATCACACTTAATTTATATTCCCGAGAAACAATCATTCCAATCCTCTAAGAATATGACTGCAAAAATTCCCGATCTGATTGGCTCATTTTGTGTTTACTCTCTCTGGTATAGGGTTTGATTCACCTCTTGAGACATGTAGAATAGTGATATAACATTCTAGTTGTATCATAAAATAGAACAAGGGGAATTCCCATAAATTAAATTATTGTAATTAACCTAATATCAGCATTGAAGGTGAATATGGTAAAATGTCTACAGAAAGAACAGAAAGACAGTCGTGGTAATGGATATAAGATTCCGATAACCCAACTAACACAGTTATTACACAATTATGGACTTCTTACATGGTAAATGTGCTGTGTAGTTGGTTGAAATTTGGTATAATAATTCTGACACTGCACATTCCTCAACATATTGCCTAATCATGATCATTCTATTGTTACATTTCAGCTCCGAAGTTGGTGGTTTATGATAATGCTTGTTCACTGCATTCGTATTGTATGAACCGAGATCCAGACTTCTTCATGAACACAATATTCTTGGTTGACAGGTTGCATTGGGATAATCACAGTGGTATGTTTTGTATCAGCACAATTAAACATGTTATTGTTCTGGATTACTGTCCAATACTCTTTTTCAACTGTATTCCCTCATGCCTGTGCCGTAAAAACGTCATTATATCGCAGGATGTGTTACAATAACCAAACATATATATATGTCACAGACAGTACATCTCAATCCATACACTAGATGCTGAATGTGGCTTACTGTCTGGACTACATGCAACTGTCATCATGATACATCTTTAGTAGTACATCTCAAACACTGTATCAGTTTAAGTGCTGGGCTAAGTAAACTTACTATGTACATGTATGGGGTAGTTGCAGCCTTGTCGCAGCAGGTCTTTGCCAGCTGTGGATGGTGAATGTGAACTTTATTTCATGGTCCAATGACCGTGACAATTGACTTTCTGGACAATTTGTTTCCATGTTAAAGTTTCACATGAAGCTTAGTACATATATATGCATATTAAGCTAATACAAAATTGATCCAATATTATTCTTTTTAAGAGATTTGATTTTTAAATTCATAAGACCCTTTCACGTTAAAGGTAGTCAATCTGTTGTTAATTTCCATGAACCTTGCAGAAGTTGTTTTGCATAGACTTTTCATGATTAATGTAAAATGCCATGAATACGTTTGGCTAATGTCTGCACAAAACAATTTCTGCGAGGGTCACATAATTAACGACAGCTGGACAGCTAACGTGAAAGGATCTATTTAAATATTATTTAATTTAATATTTATTTTATATTGAAAGAATAACTGTATGAGTTTATTGTTTGCGGAGTAATATTTTTTTTAAATTTAAAAAAAAAAAATTAAAAAAAAAGTTTTTAATGGTTATTGCATGATTGTCTGATAAATTGTTCAATGTTTACATTAAATGTTTCTTTCTTTTTTAAAGGTTGCAGTAGTGGATGCTGTCTGGATTTATATCCTGCCTTAATCTACCTGAATAGTCAAGTGAACGAGCAAGGAAACGCTGGATTAAAAAGAATCAAAGATCAGCTGTCTTACATGACAGCCGATAACTTCATGAAACACTGTGCATTCTATTTATGGAATAAAAACCAAAAAAAATAAAAAAAATAACATGTAAGCTGATTGATTGGATGTCTTTTGGCGAACAGCAGATATACTAAAGGTAATGTTACTTACTAGGGTAACACAGACTTTCTTGCATGAGTAACAGTAGTAAACACCAGACTAGTAGAATATGTTCAAGAAATTATTATTGTTATGGTGAGATATACCACGAGGACGAGAAACTTTGGCAATAAATTAAATTATTCGGATGTGTTGAGTGTTAGGGTTGTGTTATCAGCAAATTGTGTTAGTTTTATTTCTTTGTTCTCTACTTGAATGCCACGAATCTTATTATTATTTCTAATCTTGATAGCTAATAACTCAGTGCAGAGTATAAATAGGTATGATGCGATTGGGTCGCCTTGCCAACATCCACATTCTATTAGAAAAATGCCCGCCCTGGTTATATGGTTAACAGGGGGATATATGTTATGTTGAAATAGTCTTACCCATTACATCATTATTACTCAAGATAGGATATATTTGGCTGATTAATGCATTATTTGCAATTCAGTCTATGACTGTGATTTCACTGTTACACTGATGCCCCCTTGATAACTCCTATTACATGGGGCATGTCCACGGCATTGGTGTAGTTGTACATGTATTTATGATGATGATACATTGTAATTGAGGAGCAAGATGTTCATTGTATTGATTGGGATGTATTGAAATCTTCATTACTAATATTTTTTCAATTCAATAAATTATAATGAATATGATCAACATTGTCTATTATTGCTGTATCATTGTAATCCTGCTCACTGCTAGTTTGCGAGCGAATTGTTATTTAATGCCCGATCAACATATTAAGGTTATATGCCATGATTCCCACACTGCCTAGAAAATCAGGAAAATAGAAATGTGATTTCCCGGTAAAGCAAAACTTGGTCCATGGTCTCATCTCTGTATTCTGTACGTGAGACCACAAGGCCTATAACACGTCTCTGTGGTCCATGGTCTCA
>JAUMHH010221988.1:0-12123 GCA_032359455.1 Chlamys rubida
ACAAGCGGAGTAAAGTATCTTGCTCAAAGATACAACACAGTGCCGTGACGTGACTCGAACCCGCAACCCTTCAGTCATGAGCCCTTCGGTGACGAGCCCGGCGTCCTACCACTATAGACTACCGTGCCCCCTAAAACAATTTTAGTATATTTCTGTTTATCTATCACAAAGTGCAATCCTTCTGTTGTAATACAATTAATAACCATAATAGGGAATTCTTCTGTTAAATTTCATAGAGGGCTATACATCTGTTGCTACCAGCAGAGAACTGTATATATACTACATGTATTTATAAATGTACATGTAGGACTCGTCATAAAAAGATCTCGTAGCTTTGCATTTTTGATATTATTTAGCTCATATATATTTATATATAAACAATTAGGAGAAAGCGCTAGGGAAGTCGAAGAAACTCTTGTATTTTATTTTATATATATATATCTACGTCTCTGCTACCGGTAATGATATAGGATGGAATATTATTTTAACGACATAGAGGGAATCTTTAGCATAGTTTACTTTTTCTCTTTGCCATAATTGAATACTGTTGAATTATTATAGGAGAAATCCTTATTTGACTACATTTAATTTGTTATCATACGATAGAGGGATCATTCGGTTTCACTATCATACGCAGATCGTTCTGTTAAAATGTTAAAATACCATAGAGAGGATTTTTCTATTGCCATTAAGAAAATCCTTCATTTCACAAACATATGGGATCTCTTTAATTACAATAGAACAGAAAGATTTTTTTAGTTTATTTTTATTTAGTACAATTGAGTTTTTCTGTTTAACCCAAAGATATGGAATCCGTATGTTAGCTAAGTTATCTATTAAAGAATGCTACATATTTAACATAGAATGAAATCCTTCTGTCCAATCACAACATTATAGAATCCTTCTTTTCTTATTATAATAGAGAAACTACTTCTGCTCAATTAGCATTTTAATAGGGATTTTCTTTTTTAATTACCATCGGGGGAAAAGTACTGTGTTACTGCCACTGTGGTAGTAATTCCATTAAAAAAACATATGATAAATTGGTGTATCATTGTATTGGTGAATCCTTCTGTTAGGTAAATGTATGTTGATTATCACATCAGAGAGTAGGATGGTCTTGATCTGTTTAAACTTCAGTTACGGTAGTTTACAAAATTCATCATAAATAGCTCCTAACTAAATATGACTATGCAACTATATATATATATATACATATGTGTACACCATGCATTTCTTTCCCTGTGTATAGTGAGTTAGTGGAAACGGAAATACCAGAAAGCACGGAGTAAACAGGAGGAAGATTTATGAACAGTGAATAGTGCATCACTAGTTCCGTTTACATTGAGAAAGAACAACCACGTGGTCTACATACATGTATGTAAACTGCATATGTACATTTTGTGTTGCATTGGACTTAGTCAGTAATTTCTAACTACAATTTGAACTATCTACCACCACCCCCTCCCCCAACTACCATCATCATTCTGCCCCCTCTCTTTCACTCCTTCTAGGACGTGTAAATGTGTGTATGAATGCAAATGAACTTGCCAATGTTCTATCGTTTATCGTATGTTATCTAGCATGGTTATTTTTAAGCTGCCGGTTTGAAACTGTGTTGACATTATTGTTGTAATGAAAAGGGCTTTGTATAAGTTGTGTAACTTTGGCCCAATCCTGTTAATATTTTAAGGCAATACAATGTTATTAAATCTTTCAGTTTAATTATCAAAGAGTTCGAGAAAGCCTTCTTTTTAACTATCATAGGAGGACCTAGATAGTATTCACGGGGAGTGGGATTCCTCCTTTTTACAACTATCAGGGGATCACTCCGTTTCAAGGGGGAGTCATTCTATTTTACTTAGAGGGAATCCTTCTGTTCACCTGTTTTAGCAGAAATCCTTGTCTTAAAATGATATACGAGGATATTTCCGTTTAATTATCATTGAGAGAACATTTCGGTTTAAATATCATTATTTTATCTTCGATACTGGTTAATCCTTCCGTTCAACTAACATTATTGAAGCCTTTTGCTTAATTGACACAAATGAAATCTTAGTTATTCACAGTGGAATTCATCTCTCTAATTATGATAGCTGGCCCTTCCGTATAACTGATATCGGATAATTAAAACTTTTAATTACTGAAGTTAAGCTTTAAGTCTTAAACACATATATTGAAAATACGATTTTTTTTTAAATCTCTAAAAAATTAACCTTCAACATGGTCGTTTTACATCCCCATATGAAGTAGGTTTTGGAAGGCTATATTTACCTGTATTTCTGATATATATACTGGACGACAGATTAGTGGAAATTCATCATAAAGCTAACCATGCTTTGAACAGCTGTACTATACATGTGTCTTATTATGATAGGGTAGTCCGAATTTATTACCATTGAGAGATTCAAATTTAATATCAAACTAACCATGCTTTGGGTTAACCCTAACTTTTAACTCTAACCCTTACCATGTGCGCTACATTTGTTCAAAGCATTGTTAGACTAATTACAAATTTCGATGAAATTTGACCGCCGATGCCAACTGCTTGCAATGGCATATATATTATGTGCTCAGCATCCGTGATTTTTGGAAATGTATGTGATCTTATTATTAAGTTATATA
Source organism: Chlamys rubida (assembly GCA_032359455.1). Taxonomy (NCBI): domain Eukaryota; kingdom Metazoa; phylum Mollusca; class Bivalvia; order Pectinida; family Pectinidae; genus Chlamys; species Chlamys rubida. The sequence continues at coordinate 2,626 of JAUMHH010221988.1, forward strand.
ACAAATTAGAGCTTTTATAGATAACTTATCTACAGACATTGAAAATGTTGAACAATATTGTATTGACACATTTGTTGTACATTCGCTTAGCTTGGATACATTTACCATTATGACTGCAATGTATTTTGCTGTATTGTGTGTTTTATACATCTTGAATTCAACTTGAATATATAATATCTATTGACATTTTCATGAATCCTTCAGAATCTGTCAGCTAACCAGTCTCTACATTAGAACCCATCATAGATTCATGTCCATGTGACAAGTCGAAATTCATGAAGGTATATAATGTTTTCACCGACTAATACAACCTTTTCGCCAAATTATGTAAGTTGACATACGTTTAAACTTGTAAGCCGTGTATAGAAGTCATTTTATTTTTATCCTGCCCACATTTCGTCGCGTTGTGCAACATAAAGAAGAAGTTTGTTTACATCTGAGAGTGATCTCCCCTGACACATTGAGCACCCAGTTGTTTATGCATTTATTGTGTAAATCTATAAATATCAAGTAAAAATTTCATCCCTATATGACATATTTGGAAAAATTATAATTCCAAAATGAATCTCCCGTATCAGTTCTGTCAATAAACTATTTTTAGTGTTGTCCTTGATGCGAAACTACGTCTTCATTACAGGAAGTTGTGAAATGGGGCCCCATGATAAAATATAAGAGAACCCCTCAAATCGTCCTTTTCAACTTCGGACGGCCATTTCGTACTAACGATGCCTGTGAGTGTTGTAGATTTTAAGCCATTTCTGCTATTATACTTCAAGAGTTGGCTTCTTGGTTACCTGTAGAGGTTCATGAGAAAATTCTGTAGTACTTAATAATAAGAAGAACATAAATAAAGTTATAGCAATATGTATAATTCGTCGTTGAAGTGGGACGATAAGTGCATTCTTATATATGATATTGGAGTTCACTGGATATATTTGCGGTTATAAGTTGACATTCTATCGTTTAACCAGCACAATTGTTGTCATAACGAGATATGATGGACATTTTATTCTCTATGGAATTATATTTACATGTCGCTGCCAGAAATTGCTGTATCGAACTGGATTATGGCAGGCCACGTGGGAAACATATTGGGGATGTTTTAAATGTTGAACAAATTCCGGATAATTAAGAGTCCGGATTGTCAATAATTAAGGTTATCGTAATGGTGTATTTGACACCCACGTGTTTAAACATATTTCTTGAAACAAAAAAGTACTATTACTGATGTGATTACGATCATGATATTATTGAAAACAATTAGAGGGCATCCCCCCCCCCCCCCGGGCGGCTCTGCAAGTTATTTTTATCCAGATTCCAATGTGTGACCGATATTTCCGGAAAAAACGGAAAGGGATGAATGTATCATTGTAAGCAACACTCAAAATCTATCTCAAGAAGGCGCCAAATTCTGAATGATTATCAGAATTTAATGTAAGGTATATATTAGATATATGTAAAACAAGGTAAATTTATATTCATTACTCCCTACTTGGTCATCTGACTATCTCGCATTGTAACGTTGATGTAACTGCAGGTTTAACCCTTTCACCCCTATATAGCTTCATCAGACTCAACTATGCATTGATCTGGATGAATCCACTATGGTCTGCAGTGGTGAAAGGGTAAAACCTTCATAATGATAAATGTCCACAGGTTTAAATGATGTTGCAGGCTCTTTGGGCCTTTTGTTGTGAACATGGTTACTGAGATATACAATTGTTTATCATTACAGCTTGCTAGAGACTTACTACATCCCTCCGTGGAGGAGGAGAGGAGGAAAAATAAACTAAAGAGATTGGTCCAGAGTCCAAACAGCTATTTCATGGATGTGAAATGTCCAGGTATGTAGCTCAACTATGTTCGATAAAACAAATTATCCTATTTCACAGGGGCGTATCATTTCATTTTAGACTTATATTAATAATCACAATCTGTCTGCAGGATAATTAATTTAATTATCCTGCAGACAGATTGTGAAAATCAAATTTTGCCCAACCTATGATATTTTTTCACAATAAGTACTGGGAAAACCCTGGAATTTGCTAGCAGTGGGCCATTTTCAGCAATTTTCAGTCTAAATCAAAATTAAGAGGGGTCATTCTATGTAAAATTAAAAGAAAATTGGAACATGGAGGGGTCAATTTAAGTTTTGAAGGGGTCACTTGATTTGGCAGTCACATGATACATTACAGGGACATGTGTGAAAGTAAATTTGTAACGTCCAACTTCCTTGAACTGCAAGGACGATACATTTTTATGAAAATGGCGGAAATATTATATATATATTCTTTAAAGGAAACATTGCAATCTACAGCACGAAACATCAAAAGTAGGGGACAGTCCAAGGGACTTGAAATAATGGTGACGTTTTAGGAAAGTTTTGACAATTATCATGCAGTATATCTTATTTTAAGCAGTTTTCTAAATTTTAAAACGAATTCTTATTTTATAATCATATTTTTCACAAGTCCAAAGGACTAGTTGGGTAAGGTGATTCACTAGTCCTTGTTGAAATCTACTAGTCCAGGACTAGCGGGTTAGTGTCGACCCCTGGTTTCGTTATTTCACAGTGTTTTATTTTGTGTTACAGGCTGCTACAAAATCACCACAGTTTTTAGCCATGCCCAGACCGTCGTATTGTGCGTCGGGTGCTCCACAGTTCTGTGCCAGCCCACAGGAGGAAAATGCCGGTTAACAGAAGGTGAGTGTATGATAATTTGAATATCGTAGATTAATATGGCGAGGTTAGGCGTGAGGGGTGTATCTCAGTCCTTGGAATTTTGTACATTTGGAATGTATAGGTTATTACATGAAAGTGTAAAATTATTGTGGTTTCTGGTTTCATCTTCTTCAAAATTTACGGAATGGGACAAAAAAAGAATGTATATTTGTAATTAGAGGGATGAAAGTACATTTCACTGACATTCTGTGGTTTTGAGACACATGTTACATTATATAAATATGTAAATTATGTATCAATTTATAAATAAAACAACACGAGGACTAGTATAATAGGCTAGCGCTTTCCCCCATCTGGGGCTCTTCAGGCGATTTAAATTTATTTGTCAATTGTATCAATTTATATTGTTAAAAGTGTTTATTCTGAATAATTTAAGCTGAATGAGAAGAACACTATTATTGGTGAAATTTGTTAAGTTTTATTTGCTCAGTTTTGGTTATTTTACTGCAATATCTCAACAAATGGGAACAGCAATTTGTGGCTACATTAATTAGATTCAGATAAAGAAATAGATAAAATTTTAAAGTTGAAAATCAAACTAAAATGAAAAAGTAATCCAGCATTGGCTTGTGTTTCTGAAAACTAGTCTTTATGGTCCAGGAGAGCCTGTGTCATGAAATGCTGCTGTTTAATTTTGGGATCATTAACTCGTTCACCCCTGAAGGAATGTTGGAATAGTTCATTATAAAATTTCAGGGTGAATGAGTTAATCCTACTACTGTGTAGTTGTAGTTGTTTAATTTCTTGGGGCTAATACAATGTATTTAGCGGTTGCCTGGATCAGAACTAGTTCGTAGGGATTAAATATCGCATAACATTGGCAGGTAAAAATATTTCACTCAAGAGGATACTTTGGTATTTTGATGATGTGATTTATTTTACAAGTGTTTTGCAGTAAAAGGGTAAAAATGTCTTTTCTTTTATCTCTGTATATTCATGGTATTAATATTCACTGGGTATTTTATTTCAAGCTATCTTTAGTGACCACGAAAATAGCGAAATTAAATACCCCACAAAAATTACCATCTATACAGTATATATTGTCTTTGTTCTGGCTGAAATGGTAGAGGTATAAAATAAATTCCTTCAATTACTGCACGAAAATTCAAGAAATCTTTTAATGTTTTGTTTTGTCACCTCGGTAGACATTTTAAATGGACCTACAATATGAAATGTTGTGATGATTTCCTAGGATCCTCATTTTATTCCACTCTTTTGTCTTCTTCAGGCTGTTCTTTCCGGAGGAAGCAACACTAAGATGATATATTTATGTGTGCAAGAGGAATTCCGTGCGAGGCTGTTACCGTGGAGACGGTGATTTGGTGTGGGTGAATACTGGCCAATGGTGATTGACAGCAGAGGGCAACACATAAACCATGCTCTGGATCTTTGGAATGCTTGAAGACGTTGTCACACCTTCATCATCTGTAAATCATCATCCTGCTTGTGTTTCATCATATAACAAGGGAGAGTACTCTCGATTCCATCGTGTATGGGACAATACACTATTTCTGATTGAAAGTAATTAATTACATCGTAGAAACAAAAATAAGCTGGGCAATTATAAGACACTATTTAATATAAAAGATTCATCATACTTAATGTGTCTGCCTTTATGCTAATAAAACTTTGGGTATTCACAAACACCAATCAATGCGTTTACTTATTTTTGTACCCTAGATCTGGTGAATTACATCAAAATCTTGTAATATTTCATTGCCCCATGTTTAATTATTATACCCCCTGTAACAAAGTGGGGGGGGGGGGGGGGGAGAGGATACTGGAATCCGTCTATCAGGATATCTTGTTGTCCGCAAATTTTTGTATAGGAAACTCCTCCTAAACTTGTGCAGCAATTTCCACAACACTTTACAGATAAAATAATTCCTCCCTGATGTTGTACATCCAAGTATATTATCTTCGTTCTGGTCCATTTTTAGCTCGCCTAGTCCGAAGGACCATGGTGAGCAGAGCTTATGCCATACCGCAGCGTCCGTCCGTCAACTTTATCTTTAAAATGCTACTTGTCCTGAACAGCGGAATAGATTTGGACTAAATTTGGTCTGGAGCATCCTTAGGCAAAGGGGACTCAATTTTGTATAAATGGTGGGTGGGGGCTGAGGAGCGGGGCCCAATAGGGGAAATATAGCAAATTCTTTAAAATCCTTCTTCTTCTGTAGGAATGAAAGGATTTGTTCCATATTTGGTCAGAAGCATCCTTGGGAGAAGTGGAACAAATTTTGTATAAATGGTGGATGTGGCCCCCCTGGGGGCTGAGGGGCGGGGCGGGGCCCAATCGGGGAAATATAGCAAATTCTTTAAAATCCTTCTTCTGTAGGAATGAAAGGATTTGTTCCATATTTAGTCTAAATCATCCTTGGGTGAAGGGGAACTAATTTTGTATAAACTGTGGGTCTGACCATCAGGGGCCTGAGAGGCGGGGCCCAATAGGAGAAACATAGCAAATTTGTCTTTAAAATCCTTCTTCTTCTGTAGGAATGAAAAGATTTGGTCCATATTTGGTGTGGATCATCCTTGGGTAAAGGGGAACCAATTTTGTATAAACGGTGGGTCTGCTCCCCCTGGGGGGTGAGGGGTAGGGCCCAATAGGGAAGTATAGCAAATTCTTTATAATCTTTCTTCTTGGATTGCTGTTGATATTAGTACAGTTAAAGGCTGTTAACTGAATTAACCTGTGCGTAATTTTGTGTATTTGACAGAGACGTGGTACAACATGATGAGTTCCTGTCCCTCCCCTCGTCTGAAGTGGCCAAGATGATCTCAAGTGACCGTCTCACTGTCACGTCTGAAGAACAGGTAAAACATCCCAGATACAAATCTACCTTGTCCCTGTCTGCCAGCTTGTTCTTTAAAAATAAACCCTTTCAGTTGTACCCTAAAATATGTAGCATGATTGCATAAAATTATTTCAAACAATTCAAATTTGTAGCCTGACGGTACCATTCTGTTGTAAAATGTTACATACTTTGTAAAGGTATATGAAGCAGTAATGATGTGGGTCCAACATAACCGTGCCACGCGGGAAGACTTTCTGGCTGACCTCCTGGAACATGTGCGTCTGCCGTTGGTTACACATGAGTACTTGATACAGAGAGTGGACGAGGAGCCGCTCATCAAGATCAGCAGTCGGTGTAAGGATTTCCTCATAGAGGCGCTAAAGTTCCATCTTCTCCGGTCAGAGCAGAAGGCAGCCTACAAGTCGCCTAGGACACTGCCACGTACCCCACGTGGACTTCCAAAGGTAGAAATATGTTTACTCATTTGAAACAGGTACTGATTTCAGATTCACCAAAACCAAAAATGACCTCAGAGTTTCTCAACATTGAAGTTGTTGCTATAAGCTAAATGCATTCTGCTAGGCCTCAAACTCCTAGCCCCTGACTTTGATGTCTTTCATGCCAACCACTAAGCCACATAACCCTCTTATACTGTTGCAGGTGCTGCTAGTGATCGGGGGACAAGCCCCTAAGGCCATCAAGAGTGTGGAATCGTATGACTTCAAGGAGGGCAAATGGAGCACGCTGGCCGAGATGCCTTCACGGAGGTGTCGCTGTGGTGAGTCTATGTAATGAGGAAAGGTCACGGCGGTGTCGCTGTGGTGAGTCTATGTAATGAGGAAAGTCGGATAGTTCAGGGCTTTCCTGGGTTTCCCTGCAGGTTTAGTCAAAGAAAGTACTGTCTATATTTTGCACAATTTCATGTTACATTATACAGATTTATGTTAACATACCTGCCAAGTCACCTGCAGTTACTTAAATACAAAAGCATTCAGGTAAGGGCAATATTATTACCTTGCAATGTGGCATGTAATTTGATCCACACGAACTACTTTGATCAGGATAACCATGAAATATTAGCCCCACGAAATGAAATAAGATAAGGATAGATTAATCTATAAAATGTTACCCCAGTACTCCAGCCACATGTTAGGTTAATGGAGTTTAGAGGTTACACCACTTCTAGTATTCTCTCCAATTTTGCATCTTTAATATGTAAACCTCGCCAAGAATTTGTTTCATAACAATGAACTTCATAAATCAATTGCCAGGAAATTGAATACACCATTACAACATTTATCTGACAATAGTTGTATAGAAATGCTACAAAACGCTGTTTCATTGTCCATTAAGCCATCCCTCCCACTTTGAAACTAGTACTATATGTTGGCCCCCCTGGTCGTATTTTAGGATAAGTACAGTAGTATTATAGCTACAAATCAAGCTTTTGCAATAAAATTTTAATATCAACTCTTGGTTGTAAATATACAGTGTCTTTTGTAACAACTAAACCAACAAAACTGGTTTTCTGTATTGCTGATTCTCCCTTCTATTTGTAGGTGTGGCAGTTGTTAGCGGGAAGGTGTATGCAGTGGGCGGATTTAACGGGTCACTGAGGGTACGGACAGTGGACATGTACGACCCGATGAAGGACGTCTGGACTTCCTGTCCTAGTATGGAGGCAAGGCGTAGTACACTGGGAGTTGCTGTCCTTAACAGTGTCATCTACGCTGTCGGAGGGTTTGATGGATCATCAGGTAATGTGGAAAACCAGGACTTACAGCAAAGGACTCGAAGTGGCACCTATTTTAATTGTCTTAACAAACAGAAATACTCATTTGCTATCTGTAGTTGCTCTTAAAGCACTGCACTTGTGAATGAAAATAATTCATGTATTTAATTTTTAAGTCAGCAGAGACAAAGTCACATGTTACCTAATGCGATCTCCTTTTGTCCATCATCGTTGATTGTGTTGTGTCCATTCATAACAATTAACATTTTTGGATTCTTCTCCAAAACTCCTGAACTGATTTCAGTATACTTTTGCATGAAGCTTCCATTGCCAAAACAAACAAAATTGTGAATTATATAGTTACCAACTCTAGGGGCCAGATGTGTTTCATCAAAAGTGATGACCATTCCCCCTCGGGAGGGGGGTTTCAAAAGTTTCTATAGGTGTAGTTATGTATGGAAATAAGACTTTTTTGTTTGTTTTCATTGGAAAATAATTCACATTGGAGTGTATTACCATATAGGATGGTAGTTTGATTGTATGAAAATTGAGAATTTGACCCATCTTAAGGGCCTGAGCGGCGGGGCCCAAAAGGGTTAAATTGGTTAAAATTTCAACAGTTTCTTATATCCCCATCTTGAAACACTGGATTTCAATGCTTGTCATGGATGGAAGGATTTTCATGTTTGTTAACACTTTCTAGGTAACATATGGGTCAAAATGTGTCTTCTTACAACTTCTAAACATTCTTAAGGTTTAGATCTATGGTGACCTGAGTGTACAGGTGTGTTTGGCCAGTCTGTACCGTCTCCTTTAGATAGAAATAATAGATGGGTTTTAGATGGGTTTAAAGGGTAGAATGTGAAATCATGAGATTAATCATATTTATTTAATGTAAAGTTGGTAATGCATTACAGGTTAAATTTTGCACTAATATGTAGACAACATACTAGAAGGGAATGGTTTATTTTATTTTGTTAAATTAATTTTCTGATTGATTTCAAGGACTGGACACTGCTGAATGCTTTGACGTGCGGACAGAGGAATGGCGGACGATAGCCAACATGAGTACAAGGCGTAGCAGTGTTGGAGTAGGGGTGCTGGGAGGTGTGTACTCACAATTATAACACACAGCCTTATTTGATCCCATGGCAGTTTGTTTGTCCCCCACTCCGTCTGTTAGGCAGTCTGTACATTACTTTGTCTTTGGCATACATTCTGTCACCTGTGATGGCCAGATGTATACCTCTTTTGGTGGTGGAGTGTGGCATTTTGAAACCAGATCCCATACCCACATGACAAAGTTACAGCCCTTTGATTTCCTTGCATCAATTTATCCAAGCATATCTCATACTCCATCTCCAACAGTTGCCACACTTGAGAATGTACTTGCAATACTTGTCCTTGTTTGGATGTATTGCTAATTGGAAATGTTGTATATAGTAGAATCAGTTAATGAAGAATTCAAAATTACTATTTACTGAAGTTACTTGAACAGATAATTAGGTAACAAAGATAAAAAGCATACTTAGACCATACTGTTTCCTTACAAGACTTGAACACCCAGATAACTGGAACATATACCTGATCTGTTACTGGTAAAATTAAGCTGGTTTTACTGTGTTACATCTATGTTATGACAAAAGAATATAAATTTATAGTTACACACAAATAATTAAATATTCTATCATTCGACCCATTCAGGTGGTCCAACTGAACAGAACTTGACTCTTATGCCAGATGTTAAATTCACATAATTCCAAATGTTCAATTTGCTTTTATACCAGATGTTAGATTTTATTTAGAGACAGATATGCATATAACTGTATTAAACATGTTCAGTCAATTTTATTCTAGCTGTTCAATACACTTCATACCAGATCTAGCTGTTCAATACACTTTATGCCAGATCTAGATGTTCAATACACTTTATACCAGATCTAGCTGTTCAATACACTTTATACCAGATCTAGATGTTCAATACACTTCATACCAGATCTAGCTGTTCAATACACTTTATACCAGATCTAGCTGTTCAATACACTTTATACCAGATCTAGATGTTCAATACACTTTATACCAGATCAAGATGTTCAATACACTTCATACCAGATCTAGCTGTTCAATACACTTTATACCAGATCTAGATGTTCAATACACTTTATGCCAGATCTAGATGTTCAATACACTTTATACCAGATCTAGCTGTTCAATACACTTTATAC
>JAUMHH010221999.1:214-12122 GCA_032359455.1 Chlamys rubida
GGTTTATGCGTCAATTTTAATGGAGATATGCCAATCGTAACTTTTCGGACATTTGTGTGACATCCAACAAGAGTCTTTTGGTAGCGTCGGGTTTATGCGTCAATTTTAATGGAGATATGCCAATCGTAACTTTTCGGACATTTGTGTGACATCCAACAAGAGTCTTCTGGTAATACTTTTTTTCTTTTGGTAATTTTTTTTTGCTTGTGTTTTATGTTTCATTATGTGAGGCACTAGTGAAAGTTTGCATACTCTACACATCTCTTGCTTTTTATACCCTCGTTAACCATGGGATAGATTTATTCCACTATTGCATAATGTTTATTCCAATGACAAAACATTTCATTGCTAAACAGAAATTTGGTGTATTAATGTCAATTGTGGATGTGAACATAGCAAGCTTTCACAAAGTGATCTGCCTCCTCGTGGTAGTGCTGGTAACATCCTATAACCTTGAATCATATGCACTGCATGCAATTACACATATTCATTGTAATATTATAACCTGCTTGCTTCATTATTCATATATCACTACCATTTTCTAATCTTTAATACAAGCTAGCATATATAGTTGTATCATCTCTATAGTCTTTATCATCACATTGGAGTGCATACCATTCTGCTTATACGATGGCTAAAGGATCACTTGGTGATATGGAAAACCATCACAAACTTGTTGTCTGTACATGTTTTATATACATTATTTCTTTCTTCATTTTTCACCAAATCCTTCTCCTACATCACAATGTGGCAAATCAGGTGAGTTCAGTTGATGTCACAGTATTCCATGTATGAGCTTGTGCAGACAACAAGGTTATAATGGTTTTCAATATCCTTAAAACTCTTCCTTGCATCACAATATAACAACTCCTCCTTGTTGCAGATATTGAAGTTGGAAAATGGATAACATCTCACAGATACGAACTTGCTGTTCTGCATTGATTGGGGTACATACAAAGTTTGAAAAGGGCCTGCTATCAAAAACTGCTTTGACAGAGGAAGTGTTGAAATTCGATGGCCAGATCAATTCTGTCCTGAACAATGTTGAAAAGTCATTTCAACAGTTAAGTGCCGACGATCAGAAAAAAGACAAAAGAATGAGAGATATGCAAAAATTCAATGCAACATTATCATCCACCAACTTAAAATTGAAGAAGGAGAATGCCGAGTTGCGAATAAAAATGACTTCGTCACAGGAAACCCAGTATGAACCTGCCATCGCTAGGCTCAACACTGAAAATGCTGACTTGAAGCGGAAAATAGCAAATTTAAGTGCGTCACAGGAGACACTTGATACTATAGATCAACTGCTCAATTCCCAAATGACAGAACCTGCAGGACTTTCAACACCATCCACACCTGACCTGTTCACATCAACACCTGCAGCTACTAGTACCCAGCAGGATACAGAGTGCGATACACAGCAAACTCCTGTCAAAAAACAGAAGATCTAAACAAAAAACAGTTACATAGACTTTCAATAGAATTGTTAAGCTACATTAATGGGGATTTTATGCACAGCAGTGTAACCATTAGTAATATTCATCATAATTAATTATCAGTTTAATCTATGTACAAGTAGTACTTACATGAATTCATGTGTTTTTGATGATGTTAAAAAATAAAATGAAAAAACATAGGGCACCTATCATAGTTCGCACTATCACCATAGAATGTACACAACTTTAAATAACCATGCATGCTACAAGTTATGGCATATCTTTGATTTATTGCCTTTTTTGTTTATTTTCACCTTTTCCTTTCGATGAGTTCTATTCACAACAAAGAATGTATAAATATAACCAAATAATAACATCACAGTATTCTAATTTTCTGCATTCTATTTAGTGCTAGCTATGATCGTGATCATCCTCCTCGTGGTGGTGCCTGGAAACATCATGGTAATGGGCTACATGTAGTTACGTAGTATACATACTAAACTTCTCTTCATTTTTCTCTGAACCTCATTATAATCATCCAGCATGCTCATAGCAAAAAGCTTATACATTATAGCATTGCTTGATTTTCTCTGATATTATAATCATCCAGCATGCTCATACAGTCGACATGTTTAACCTTTGTGTAACTCCATGACAGTTAGTTTCCATGATGGCTAATTGATCACACCTTTGACAGTGTCTTCCTTATGGTTATGTCAATAGAATTTGCATGATTTTCAGCATGATATTATATCAGAATTCCTATGCATATTGGGAGGGCATGGTGGCTCAACTATTTAGGTCACAGACTGCAAATCACAGGCACCTCACCTCGTGGGCTTCAATCCCACTGGAGACACAATGGATCTTTTTCAGCCCAATATGAGAAAGTTGTCAGTTCCTTACTGCAGGTCGATGGTTTACTCCGGGTACTATGGTTTCCTCCAACATCATTATATGAGAAACAATGTTGGTCATATGCAAAGAACAATTTAACACGCTGCTTTTTTAACTTGCCAGGGTACATGAGACTAATTTCTGGTTCTTGCCAGGCTGCAGATATCCAAGCACATTTTAGAGCACTGTAGCGATATGACTTGCATAAACATGTGACGTCCCTACTGCAAAGCTCTGCCCTTAGCCAAAATGAATTATTTTCTGAAATGCCAATCTCAGTACATCAAAATTGATATCAATGATTTTAAAACCTTGTATTCACTCTGATTTCTTGTGGCGGCAATACAGGTTCACTACCATTTCCTTCAGTGGTATTGTATTAACTTTTGCCAACAGTGAGAGGTCATAGTGGATAAACAAAACACTGATATTAAGAATACTGTACTAATGTGTTTCACTCTATTTTCAGATATAACTTATCAGAATGCCAAAATTGAAAAGGAAGTCGTTGGAAGGCAGAAAAAGAGACAACACCGAACGAAAGAAACAAGCAAGGCCTACAAGTGTATGGGAATACTCTCACTTTCAACAAGCTGATGTGGAAAGTATTCTGAATGGAAGCATAGATATTAATGCCATAGATTATGTTGTTTCTCTACTGACAATACAGTTAAATATTTCTGTTGGAATGCTACCTCCATCCTACGTGTATGGGAAACTTATGGCAAAGGAAAGGCTCCCTCCAGGACAAAGATTGAGTGCTAATGACACTGCTGTGCAGATACACTACCTCTCCGGACACTATGTTGTCAGTTTTCTGAAAAATGGAAATGTGACCATTTTTGACTCTTTGTACAGTGATCTGCGTATAAACAATTTGCAACCTCAACTTCAGCTTGTTTATGATGGCATTTTGCATCATTCTTCACAAATTCAATATGTGGTTCCTCAATCTCAAGGGAACACCCTGGACTGTGGCATATTTGCAGTTGCTAATGCTTATGCATTGTTACATGGACAGCAACCACCTGATAATTTATCACACCCATCAATGAGGAGGCATTTATATCAGTGTTTATGTAATGGTAATATACAAGATTTTCCACGAGACAATACAACAAACCATCCCACTACACAACTGCACGACTACTTTCAGGATCAAAAGAAACGCCAACGTCTATATGCCGACAAAAGCAGTGAGTGGACAAAAATACTCAGTAAACAAGAGCAGAAACAACAGCAAAATAAGGAAAGACTTGCAAACGTCAGAAAAAGCCAAACTCAGCAGGAGAAAGGCATTGAAAAACAGCAAAATATGGAAAGACTTGCAAAGATCAGAAAATGTCAAACTGAGCAGGAGAAAAGTAATGAAAAACAGCAAAATAAGGAAAGACTTGCAAACGTCAGAAAAACCCAAACTGAGCAGGAGAAAAGTAATGAAAAACAGCAAAATAAGGAAAGACTTGCAAACGTCAGAAAAACCCAAACTCAGCAGGAGAAAGGCATTAAAAAACAGCAAAATAAGGAAAGACTTGCAAACGTCAGAAAAACCCAAACTCAGCAGGAGAAAGGCATTGAAAAACAGCAAAATAAGGAAAGACTTGCAAACATCAGAAAAACCCAAACTCAGCAGGAGAAAGGCATTGAAAAACAGCAGAATAAGGAAAGACTTGCAAACGTCAGAAAAAGCCAAACTGAACAGGAGAAAGGCAATGAACAACAAAGAACAAAGGACAGGGTGCAAAAAATAAGAGAGAAACAAAATCAACATAGTATTGATGTGTTCCGAAAAGAAATTTTAAAGGGTCCGACATTTGATTGTATCTCGTGTAACAGATGGATGTACCATCATATGGTCAAAAAATTGAATTTGAAAACCTACACTAAAGTTGACCACACTCTTCTACACAAGTGTGTACCAGTTGCAGAGAGTAATACTGGAAATATGTTCATCTGTAAGACATGTGACTGGCATTTATGCAAGAATAAAATGCCACCCCAGTGCCAACACAATCAGCTATATGTAGAACCAATGCCTGATGAATTAAAATCTCTATGTGATCTTGAAGCACAACTCATCGCACAAAGAATACCGTTCATGAAAATTGTTAATTTGGTGAAAGGTGCCCAAAAAGGTATTCAAGGGGCAGTTGTTAACGTTCGTACAGACCTTTCCAAAGTTTGTGGTATGCTTCCTAGAACTATTTCACAATCTGGAATAGTATCTTTAAAGCTCAAAAGAAAGTTGTCATACCATGGACATGTAACTTACCAAACCATAAAACCGGAGGGTGTTTTGAGAGCATTAAAATATCTCATGCATAACAATAAACACTACAGCACTGTTGTATGTAATGACATGTGGGATAAAGACAGTGCACAACAAAATTCAGAGATATGGTCTTCATTATGTGTAGACAAACCGAATGATAATGAACTACGTCTGTCTGAAGAATCGCATCCGGCATCTCATATTGAAACTGACATTGTTATGTCTGAACAACAGAATACCATTATGCACAGTGAAGAATCACATCCGACATCTAACATCGAAACTGACATTGTCATGTCTGAACAACAGAATAACGGGCGCAATCACCACGACAAAGGTGAAAACTTGGACAAAGATGATGACAGTGATGAAGAGGCAGAACACCCAATTCCTGCAGTGGAATACGATACCTGCCTGCAACAACCAGAAAACAATATATACAACATAGCACCTGCTGAAGGCAAACATCCATTGAGTTTATTTAAAGATGCAGATGCAGAAGTATTGGCTTTCCCAAAACTATTTCCCCAAGGAAAATATGGCTATAATGTGAAAAGGACAAGTTCGCTCACAAGGAAAAAATACTTCAATGCCAGACTTCTAAATAAAGACCATCGCTACGCTGAATCTTCTCAATACTTGTTTTTTGCTCAGTATGTAGCCGAAGCCCATGAAATACAACAGAATATTAATATTGCTCTTCGTAAGAAAAAACCATGGACACTAGATGGACGGGACATCACTAAAAAGGATATATTTGACAGAGAACAAATACAAAGGATAATCAGTCATGATGAAGGCTTCAAAGTATTAAGCTCTGTTAGAGGATCACCTGCTTATTGGCAAAAGATGCAGTACGACTGCTTGGCAAAGATCAGACAATTGGGACCATATACGTTTTTCTGCACATTTTCTGTGGCTGAATTCAGATGGACCGAGATTTTACAGATTTTAGGAAAACAGTTTGGCGTTCATCTAACTGAAGAACAGATCAATGCTATGGATTTCCAAACAAAAAGCCAATGGTTCAAAAGAAATCCAGTAACTGTGGCCAGACATATTGATTATATGTTTAAAAAGATGTTCCATGGAGTTGTTATAGGTCCCCCTCACCCTATAGGACAAATTCTCAATTTTGATGTTAAGAAAGAATTTCAAGGTCGGGGAAGAGTACATTTTCATGTCGCTCTGCATGTCAAAGATGCACCTAAACTTGGAGAAAATACTGATGAACAACTTGCGCAATTTATAGACCAACATATTTCATGCCAGATTCCCAATGAAAACGAGGATAAAGAACTCCACGAGCTTGTAACACAGCTTCAGAGACATTCCCACTCCAGAACATGTAAAAAGAAAAACACAACATGCCGGTTTCATTTCCCAAAACCACCTTCTCCAAAAACTGTGATAGCCATACCACCAAATGATGATACGGATCCTGTAGAAATAAAGAAATCTGAACAGATTCTGAAGAATGTATATAATGCAATGCTCAATTGGAATGTAGCAGAACCTCTTCTCCTCTCTTCTTTGTTGGAACAGACAAATGTATCTCTAGATGAATATGTATCTGCATTAAAACTGTCCAGTAAAAGACATACTGTTGTATTAAAGAGAGAACCTGAAGAGGCTTTCATAAACAATTACAATCCTACCTTTTTGAGAGCATGGAGAGCTAATACAGACATTCAATTCATTTTGGATACATATGCTTGTGTGATGTATGTCACCAGTTATCTATGTAAAGCTGAAAGGACCATGAGTCAACTGCTATACCAAGCTTCTAAGGAATGTAGAACAAAAAATTTGTCTATAAAAGATAAACTATCTGTCCTTGGAAATGTTTTCCTTACACAGAGAGATCTCTACAGATGAGGCGATTTATCGTCTACTATCCATCCCATTACGTGAAAGTAATACACCAGTAGTTTTTGTAGCAACAGACATGCCAACTAAACGAACATGTATGTTGCGCAGTAACAAAGAACTAGAATCATTGCCTGATGACAGTAATGATGTTTTCAAAGTGAGCTTACTTCAGAAATATGCAGCAAGGCCCAAACCATTAGAAGCAATGTGTTTAGCAGATTTTGCTGCCAACTATGTTCCAAGAGGTGGAGATGACCATACAACAAATGAGAGTGATGGATCCCAATCCAATCAAAAACCAACAACAGCTATTACACTCCTAAACAATTTGGGCAAACTTTACAAGAGACAAAAACCTGCTGTTATACGGTTCCATAAAAACTGCAAAACAAAGGACCCAGAGGGACATTTTCATAGACTGCTGATTCTTTATTTTCCCTGGCGAGATGAAGAAAGTCTTTGTTCTACATCTTGTGAAGAGAAGTACAATGAATGTAAGAGAATAATTGACGCCAAGATACAGCAATATGAAGGCAAAGTGGATGAACTAGACAAAGCTACACAGTCTCGTGACTTAGTACCACAACATGCATGGGATGAAATTGCAGGCCAAGTGGAACAAGAAAAGGCCGACGAGGAAAATTCATTTCCTTCAGATCCTGATGAAGACATGCAACCGTCTGAATTCGCTGTCAATACCAGCAACAGCAGAAACACATACACAATAGAATTTTCCAATCAAGTTATTCCATCAGATCAGTACTTTGCAATGGTGAGGACCTTAAATACCAAACAACGCACTCCTCATGATTTTATCATCCAATGGTGTTGGCAAGTGAAAAATGAAACTATCACTTCAACAAAAACAGAACCTTTCTATATATTCTTGTCTGGTGGAGGAGGCGTGGGAAAGTCTCATGCATTGAAAACCATATACCATGGAATAACGCACACATTCCGAGATGCTGGTCAGGATCCTACGGAAGTCTTCAGTATTCTCACAGCTCCTACTGGTACTGCAGCTTTCAATATCTCGGGCATGACCATACATTCTGCTCTTCAGTTACCAGTAAAAGAAAGGAAAAAATACAACGAATCAGAATATATCCCTCTCTCAAGTGAAAAAAGAAACAGCTTGAGGTGTAAACTGCAGCACCTAAAAGTACTTATCATTGACGAAATATCTATGGTAGGATCCCATACGCTGATAAATATCCATAAACGATTGCAAGAAATAAAGGGTACTTCGTGTGATGAATTTCCATTTGGAGGAGTATCCATTTTGGCAGTGGGGGATTTGTTGCAACTTCCACCTGTAGGTGATTCCCCTGTCTACGCCTCACCAAGAGACCTATTACAACAACTGAATCTCACATTATGGGAAAAACACTTTCAGCTTGTGGAACTTACAGAAATTCTAGGACAAAGAGGAAATCCTGTTTTTGCTGAAATTCTCAACAGAGTAAGAACGGGTCAACAGACCAACGCTGATATCAGTACACTATCCACCCGTATTCATCAACAACAAATGGATTGCTTACATATATATTCTACCAATGCCTTAGTGGACGCTCACAACACTCAGTGTATGAATAAAGTACAAAATGAAATTGTAGAAATCAAAGCTTCAGATGAATTTTCATACACGTCAGGGAAGAGAAATAGCAACATCACTTTACCAAACGATCGCCACAGCACAGGAGGCCTTCATGAGGTCTTACGAATAGCAGTTGGTGCACGTGTGTCATTAGTGAAAAACATTGATGTGTCCGATGGACTTGTTAATGGAGCAGATGGCATTGTTCTGAAAATAACAATCAACAGAAACCAACCCTTGACAGGCACAGTATTTGTACAATTTGTGAATGAAGACATCGGGAGAAAG
Organism: Chlamys rubida; assembly: GCA_032359455.1. Classification (NCBI taxonomy): domain Eukaryota; kingdom Metazoa; phylum Mollusca; class Bivalvia; order Pectinida; family Pectinidae; genus Chlamys; species Chlamys rubida. Next base: position 8,580 of record JAUMHH010221999.1, read on the forward strand.
GCTAAAGAAGCGGTAAAAAACACATCCAGATCCATTAATGGTGTTCCAATAAAAGCAGAATCTGTCACATTCAGTCTTGGAAAAACAACATCATTACGCATCACAAGAACACAGTATCCCCTTACATTATGTTGGAGTGCAACGATTCATAAAGTTCAGGGAAAAACACTGGATAATGTCTGTGTATCCTTCACCTCAAAATTCAATGCCGGTCAGGCTTATGTTGCCTTGAGTCGATCAAAGTCGATGTCAGGACTGCATCTGAAAAATCTAGAACCAGCAAAGATTATTGTCAACAAGTCAGCCATAACCGAAATGAACAGGTTAAAGGAAACCCGTATGTTCATCTGGCAACCACAAATTCTAGCTCTCAGTCAACAAGGATATACAGTGATTGCGCATCTCAATATAAGATCCCTAAATGCTCATCATCAAGACCTTGCATCCGATGAAATACTCAAATCTTCACACCTCATCGCTTTAACAGAGACATACACTACCACAATACCAAATGCAATGGACTACACACTTTTCTCTCGATCAACGACACATGGAATAATTGTTCTAGTGAAAAAGGAGTTGAACCCAGTTCGAATACAACGTCTAGAAATGTCATCACTGGAGACTTTGGTGTTACAAATCACAATTTCCGAAAAAACTGTGACTTTTATAGCTTGTTATCGCCCACCGCAAAGCTCTATAAAATCATTTACAATGAACATACAAAAACAATTGCAATGCTTGCCCTCCGGTCCCATCATCCTAATGGGAGACTTTAATTGTGACATCAATAAAACACCGACTGCATTGTCATGCATAACAAACAGTTACCAGCAGCATATCAACACACCTACTCATCGTTTTGGTGGATTACTGGATCATATCTACACCAAAGACATCGATGTCGTGAAATCAGGAACTCTGTTTGAGTACTACTCAGACCATACCACCATTTATGCAGCTTTTGATTAAAACGTAAACAATTTCATTCAAAGTTTTAACATTTTCAACATGGTATTATACGCAATTTTCGAGTTACTCTAAGTACCGGAATTTGCGTGGTTATAGTACAATCTGCTCACCTTCCAGCGATTATCACGTCATATTCTACGTGACGTCACACTTACAGGAATGTGCGGAGATTGTAACATAACCACGCAAAGTCCCATACTCGGGGGAACTCGGACATTGTGCATTAAGGTAGTAATTTTGACATTTAACATACATTTCTCATGCACATACCAGCTCATTAAACAGCTCGAATCACTCCTCCGCCCCTTTCCCCCCTTACATTTGACATTCTATACCACTTTGGGACACGAGGGTATTCGTATCGTCAACGATGCCTTGTTGTATAATATTTTACATATATCCACTAGGGTAATGCATTATTCATTTCCTTGAATGTCCGATTATCTTCCTCATTTTAGAACTGGGTCTAGCATTCTTGCCTTCATGAACACAAATCGGATATATCCAATCCATGAAGCCTACTTTTGCTTCATGTTTAAGGACTCGAGCAATATGGCTGCAACCAATTTGCGTTCATACCTGCATCAAAATTTTTAATCCGTTGTATACGTTTATAAACTTTATTTACATTTTAGAGAGTTTTAAGTGATCTCAATATTCATATTTTCAGTATGTAAGCGTCGATCTTCAGAGGAAACGATATCATCCCAGGAAAATCTTTACCTCATCTAAATCGTTTTCTTTTTTCCCCTTCTATGGTCTCATCAGGTACTCGAGGAGTGAGGGGAAGCGCTAAATTAAAACTGACCCAAGAAAGCGCAATTTCTATACAGTGTCCTGCAGCGGAAATGTTAAATGTCCCGTGCCGCTAACCTACTCTCTGTTTTCTTATCAACAGGATAAGACAGAATCGGGGAGAAACAGGTAAAATTGGAGGCCAATCAACAGCGTAATAAAGCGAAAGTGTACCTCAATGAAGCCTTACACCAATGGAAGGAGGAAAAAGGGTTTGTCCACCACTAAGTGTTGCGAGGGTTTTACTTGACAGGTGAGAATGGAATCGGCTAAGAGTTACACTCAGCACGTTTATTGTGTAAACATTACCTCTGACCCAGTCACTATTCGTCGGATACTTCTCTCGTGACATATTGTAAATTCGCGCATGCATAAAAATGACGTAAACATGGCCTCAACCATGCTTCTGGTGGGATATGTAGCCGTCGGGAAAAGCTTCGTTCGCTTATCCACGACATAAAAACAAGTCATTGAAATTAATTTTAAATATTTTCAAAACAATATACTTATAGCGTTTATGGAATTTCATGACTGCAATTTTATAACCCCCCTCCCTTACAGATTGCGGCACGGTAGCTTTAAAATAAATGTTTGTTGGTTTTATACTCACAGTAATGCATGTGTTACGCTTGGTGACAGCGTGAAGTTTGAGGCTGTTACAGAGAATGTCCAGTGTTTGCAGGTTAGTTCCGCCGGCTTCGGCTTCACACAATACCAAGGCATATTGTAGGCCATTTCTGTCAGATTGCAAAGAGAATCGAAACCCTTTATCACTTGAATCGGTCCGCATGGCGTTCTTATATTTGTATTATTTCTGGTAAATATTCCCAGAATATGTCGCATGGTACCATATTCATTAGCTGCGTTTACTACTATCTCGTGGAGCTGACGTGGTATGGACAGATACACGACCAGTTGTGGCTCGCCTCTCCATGGCAACCGAACTTTTCCGGTGTACGTTCCGTCCCCATTGTCGGTTACATTTCCGTTCACGTTGGCGCCTAGTTTTGCTTCCTTTAACAAGAGTCTCAGCATATCACCGCCTCTCCGAATTCTTGTTCCGGTGGAATCGTACAGGGTTATTGTTACTATCAACACTTCGCCAACTTTGTAAGTTTGTCTACGGTCGATTAAACTTATCCTTGAGTATGTAATATTTGGAAGAGTTTTTGTATTCAGTATCGCATCATATTTCTGAGCTGCAAATTTTCTAAAAAGATACGTATTATCTGTCTCCGTAATTTGATGAACAGAATGTACCGCACGTTGCATATGGATATTATCCGACAGAGGTAGAAGCCTGAAACATAGTTAAGTAAATAGTTACAACAAAAAATAATTATGAACATAAAATAATTGCTAACTGAAAGATGTTATTCGGTACAATGATTTAATATTCAATAAATTGTCTCTTTTATTAAGAATATTAAGGTTGTCCGAATTTCCCAATGTCAGTGTCCGAATTTCCCCAAATAGTAACTTTACTTTATGGGGAAATCTGGACAACATATACCAAGGACTATCTTTTGTTTATAAAATAATAACATTATTTTCATGTGTTATATATGTCAATTTTGTTTATTATAGTGTCATATATCACAACTACATCGTACACGTATATAGTTACACGGTATTAAGCCTATAGTTACATAGCTGGGATCAATCATCTTAATGTAAAAAAAGATATAGACATAATATCATAATTTTGTTAGGAACAGTTATAATACGTAATATATTAATAAATTAAAACAAACTATCATAGGTTCCAATCCAGAA
>JAUMHH010222010.1:0-12122 GCA_032359455.1 Chlamys rubida
TATAGTACTGTACCAGTCCACTAGGCCAAATCTATAGTACTGTACCAGTCCACTAGGCTAAATCTATAGTACTGTACCACTAGGCCAAATATATAGTAGTGTACCAGTCCACTAGGCCAAATCTATAGTACTGTACCACTAGGCCAAATCTATAGTACTGTACCACTAGGCCAAATCTATAGTACTGTACCAGTCCACTAGGCCAAATCTATAGTACTGTACCAGTCCACTAGGCTAAATCTATAGTACTGTACTACTAGGCCAAATTGTCACTAGTACAATCTTTAGAAATGATTGGAATTGCTTTATTACTTAAAATATACAGTATATATATGCTGTTGACTTATCATTAAGCTTACATGTTTGGTTAATTCCTGGAAATGTAGATTTACACAAAACAAGTTCAAAAGGAAACCTCTACAGTTCATGCCACCATAGGCTTACACCATTGATGTCGCTGAGCACCATAGGCTTACACCATTGATGTCGCTGAGCACCACAGACTTACACCATTGATGTCACTGAGCACCATAGGCTTACACCATTGATGTCGCTGAGCACTAATTTCTGTATGGTATGCTAACATATTTAAGTATTAAACACTGTTGGGACAAACTACACCAAAAAAATCAGTAGAAGTCAGGACAAACTGTATATCACCAAGTGTGCTGTACACAAAACACCTCACCAATACAACATCTCCTGTATTGTAGCATTGAAAAGGAAAAATAAATATACATGATTCATAGAAGCTTTTCAGGAAAATATTCTTGAGTTATTTTCCAGCACTTTTTCTTTTCTTCAAAAACTTTCCAGTTCCAGGTTTTCATTTTTTTTTTTTTTTTAAAGATTTACGATTCATAATGTATAGGGTATTGTTATATAGCACAAAACTAAAATGAATCACATCGGATTAAAAAGAATTGATCAATCATTTTTTAGTTGTAAATCAATATCAACACAAAACTTTGCAAGTCATAATTTGTTATATATTATACAGTCAGCATTTTTCAAGGAATTAACAATCAAGCATTTTTCCAGGATTCATCTATTTACCTGTACTTTTCAGGCACTGACTTCAATATTACAGCAACTTTAATGTCCTGTGAGAACCATGTTATTATACAGAAACGTTAACTTGGGGCTAGAAAACTAACACAGGGACATATTATTTCACCAAACTCTGAGAACAGAGTGAGGATCGTGAATGGTAGCCTTGAGATATAGTTTGGACTGATCCATTCTGGCCCTGTCACATTTAGAACTGTCCAGCTTCTTGAATTGCAAAAAAAAAAAAAAAAACAAACCGAATCAGTTTTAATTTGCCCCCATAATCAGTTGGGCCAGACTACAGCCATGGGATAGCAGTCATCATAGCAGTGTCTAGTAAACACAGGCTAAATCTATTTCTGGGTCAGCAACAGTTAACAGACAAATGTAAACAATTGCAAGCCATTAAGATTTTGGTATGAAAACAAAGTTGGTTGAAAAACATTACGCTACAGGAGCATCATTGAGGTATATAAGATGTACAAATATGTGTTTCTTACATGAGATGGACTACACAGATACCTATAGAGTTGGGAAGACAGATATCAACACTGTGTAAGTTAGACTGGGAAATGACATCTAGATTGTCATTATTTATTGTGTTACATGTAATATGCTCACAAAAACAACTATTTATCATGAAACATCAGCAAAGTCATGAAATTATTTGTCTATTCCGAGTTAAAATTCAAAGAAACGTACATGTTATTTACACTGATTATAAAGCTACACAGCACACACTACATGGCAAATAATGGCACATTTCTAAACATTTGGCAAGACACTAGGGTTGTCTCCCTTGTGTGTCGATAAAGACAGCAGATAGAGCTGGTAAAGGCAGTTGCAGCATGAAAAGGTGTAAGACTTTGTATAAAAAAAATCATGAAAGGTAAATATGATTTTTGAAATATACGGTCATCCTAGGTAACAGGGTATCAACATGTAATGCTTTGAAATGCACATCACCTAGCAATATAGATAGATTTGTCAGTAAGCCATCGAACAGTTCAACTCGCTAACTGTGATCATAACAGCCACACTTGGTACCTGATATCTACAAGAATTAGGATAAAACAATCTTTCCGATAATAAAACTCGGACTGGGGAATGCAGTACATAATATTGTGATTTTAAGAATGGAGTTACAGTATTAGGGGTCTTGATATGACTCTTTTATTCTTATTGCTGAGTGGTACAGGGTGCACAGAGATTTAAAATACCAAAACCTAATGGACTGGCCTTGTCCCCCCACCCCCTCAACCCTCCACCTTCAAAAAGGTTGTTTGATCTTTGATGTATTTTTATGCAAACATTTACAAAAAACATTTGCATGATACAAATGAAAAATTAAAACATGCTCATATATTAAGTTATCTACGGTAGCAGTAAATGAAAATGTTTGCAGATAAGACCTTTCAATTATTTAATAGAATTGATTTACATAAGTAGTCATTTGATTTCTATAATAAGGGTGAACTACACATTATCATCCAAAAATATCAGAAAATGTGGTGAGTAAGATATTTTATTTAAAGACAAAGTCATTGTATTGGTCCCTATTACACCATTACTATTCTGTTTAAAACAGTTTTCTTCATTAAGTCACAAGCTTCATAAACAGACCGTCCACCATCTCTTGCCAACAACAATGTTAAGACAAGGAAAGCTGAAGCGATGTCACACAATAAGCCAGTGTTATTGGATGTCATAAATGACAACGCCTATAGTTTGTTATTTTTAGTACTGAATTCTGCTCTCTGATTGGTCGGTGTGATAATTAACAAAGTGAGTTTGTCACGAAAGGAAAATACAAACTTATTTTCACTGTAATACCTTATATTTCATAAGTAAAAGTATACTGAAACAGAAAGGCTTTGAAAGCTGTATACAAACGAACACCGTAAAGTCAAAATATCGGATTCATAAAAATGTAGTCCAATTTCTATGCCTATGTCATTGCTTTATGACTTCTCCACACCATTTTAAGATTACACAGACTGTAAATTCTCACAAATCAGAAAATGTAGGCAACTTCCCCTCCCCCTACCCCCATCCCTCAAAACCAGAAAGAGCACAAAAACAGTAGGTCCCACCCGCGAGGGACAGGGATACACATTTAGTACATTAAATTAAGTTAAAAGATATTTTATGTATCTACAAATTAAAATAAACATTCATAATATAAGATAGGAAAAACTTTTTTGTTATAACACATAATCTTAACATTGATAAAAGAACAAGTTATTTGGTGTTAGAGTTCTCCATGTCTGTTTGATGCACTCTCTGTGGATGGTTGTGGTATTGCTGAAATAAGACCTAAAAATGAATCTATGTTGTATAAATAGTGAAGATGAGGTCATTAGGGACAAAGAAAGCACCGGGCAAAGTGTAGGAGATCTAGAAACTATATCAAATGCACAGGGGATCAAGAAACTACATCAAATATACAGGAGATGTAATAACTATATCAAATGTATAGGAGATCTAAAAACTATTTTAACTGCACAGGAGAACTAGAAACTATATCAAATGTACAGGGGATCTAGAAACTATATCAAATGTACAGGAGATCTAGAAACTATGTCAAATGTACAGGAGACCTAGAAACTATATCAAATGTACAGGAGACCTAGAAACTATATCAAATGTACAGGGGATCTAGAAACTATATAAAAAATGTACAACCTTGCATCATTAAATTTATTACCTACAACAGCACAACTCTAAGCGAAACTACAACAGTATCTACTGTAAGTCTATGTAAACAAAACGAACTTTAACGGAATTAAATTAGTTTTTTTGGTATATTATAGATAAAAAAAAAATCACCAAAATCACAAGCTAATCATTACATTGACACCAAGTCTATCTTTGTTGTCATCACTTTGACACCAAATCTACTTTCTTTTTAGAACTAAATGGTTCGTTAGTAGCCATACTGATTGTGGGAATCTTCCGTTGTTTTCTCGGCCATGTGAAAGTGTCGTAACCACCAGAGCTAACCTTCATTGCTTCTGTTGAAGCATTTGCTATCTGTGAGTTAGATTCCTTGGTGTATGCAGGATGGCGAATGCTTGACACATGTAAATTCTGTCCCATACATTTATTCAAGTCCTGCCCCATGAATCCCTGAGCGTGAACCCCGTCAGGGTCCCCTCCTTCATCATCATCATTAAAACTCATGTTTGCGAACCCCGACGTAGAAACCGTATCACGCGGGCTCCGCCGTGCAGGCTTGGTGCGCCCCCTGGAATGCTGGAAACTGGAACTGAGGTTTTCCTCCTCATCATCCTCTTCTTCCTCATCATCATCGCTATCCCTACTCAATAAAAAGTCTTCAGCTTGTTGGTGCTCTGGGGAGATGGAATCTGGAAATCTTATTTCCTCATTACTGAGGGTTTGGTAACCAACATCACTAACACCAGACGTTTGCCTCACATCCTGTGTCTGTCTAGATACCATGTTCATTGGGTTATAACCAAATGACTGAGATTTTTTCACATTACCTGTCTGCACAAAATCATCAGCCTTTTTATTCATACTCATGTGACCAAATGGTACAGCCCCAAAGGGATCAGGGGCGGAGAAGTGTTCCTTTGGGGGTTGTTGTAAGGATGCTTGTACACCTGCCACGTGGGAGGTGGTGGTTGACATGGAGTAGAACTGTCTGGAGTTGGGTGGTATAACGGAGGGAGTTGATACTATCACAGTTTGTTTGACCTGTTCAGAGGTCTGGCCTACAGTTGACACTGGCTCACAAGGGGGAGACAATTCATGCATCAATGGTTTAGGTTTAGTTGCAGGAGCTATTTTGAAGGGCGCCTTGCCAAATATATCGCCATTGCTAGACTCGCCTCCTACACTCTCCTCAGGTTTGTCCATGTCACCCTGCAGTAGTGGGCTTCCTATAGACTGGTGAGTTTTAGACTTTGTCATGAACTTTGGTTTGAACGGTGCCTTTGCAAATATATCTGAGTTTCCTGGCGGTTTAGCTGGCATTACAGCACTAGATGGGCGTTTTTTTCTGGTCTGCTTCTTCCTAAATGGTGCAGATGCAAATGGATCAGATTTACCTCTCTCTATTGAGGGGGACATGGAAGGACTACCCAACATGTTTGGGGACACAGTGCTGTTACTACTGGGGGTACTGTCATCATGATCATGTGAATACCCCGTCTCCGAATTACCACAGTGATGTTGCATTCCATATGCATCCTCTAACTCATCATCATCCAGAAGTGGCCTTACACCATACTCATGACCAACAATCCTGTCTGATGCATTTATGCTTCCATGATCCGTACCTGGTGGTACTTCATGCCCTACAGGCCGCCGATTGTTAAACTCTTGCGCTGCCACCTTGTGTCCCTCACGTGGTTTATTTGCAGCAGGAACAGGGCGACTCCCATACTCATCCTCTAACTCCTTGTAACTGAAGTCCACTACATTTTTGTTTACATGTACTCCTGGGTGGTCGTCTTCTGCATAGGAGGAACTTGACTCTGCCTGTTCTTTAGAAGGTTTAGTCTGGCTCTCTATCTGTACAGGTTTGGAGACTTTACGCTCTTCACTTTCCTCATCTGTGTCGACAAGTTGTTGGTAGCGTGACGCCCGGTTCAATGCCGCCTTTACTAAGGAGGCACCAAAGAAGTCATGTGACTCTGTCTCCTGGTTGGCTGCATCCTTGGATTCCTTCCGGTCTTGCTTGCTGTTGGATTTTTCCTCATGTTCTTCTTCTGAAAAACCATAAAATAAAATAATTTACATTAATGAATTGTTTTTGATTCTGTCTTGAAATATAAATGGATACGAATATAAAGGCGACAAAGATATTTTTTTTCTCTATAAAATTCAAAGGAAGGAATATAAAATGTTATAAAGCTGTTACAAAAAGACTTTGATCTTCTTTGACATTCTTCTTTATCAAAGGCATACTTACATTTGTGAGTCATTTTCTTAACTATCAAAATTTTCCATAAATATACATGTATATAGATTGATTAACAAAGCAGTGTTCAGGGAGAACTTTCTTGACTAACCTGATGTACGTACGGGGGACCTTCTCTCATCGACTGGTTATTATATAAGAAGGAATTCCACTATCAAACTATCTTACTTTTATAAAAGGGGAAACTACCACTATCAAACTATCTTACTTTTATAAAAGGGGAAACTACAACTACCATAATATTTTAAAATTATATTAGGAAGGACTACCACCGTCTTAATATCTTACTTTTATATAAAGGGAGACTACCATTATTTTAATATTTTACTTTTATTTATCAAACTATCATATAAGGGGAGACTACCACTATCAAAATATCTTACTATTATATAAGGGGAGACTACCACTATCAAAATATCTTACTTTATATAAAGGGAGACTACCACTATCAAAATATCTTACTTTATATAAGGGGAGACTACCACTATCAAAATATCTTACTTTATATAAGGGGAGACTTCTACAATCATATTTTACTTTTATATATCATACTATCATATAAGGGGAGACTACCACTATCATAATATCTTACTTTATATAAGGGGAGACTACCAATATCATAATATCTTACTTTATATAAGGGGAGACTACTAATATCATAATATCTTACTTTATATAAAGGGATACTACCAATATCATACTATCTTACTTTATATAAGGGGATACTACCACTATCATAATATCTTACTTTATATAAGGGGAGACTACCACTATCATAATATCTTACTTTATATATGGGGAGACTACCACTATCAGAATATTTTACTTTTCTATATCTTACTATCATATAGGGGGAGACTACCACTATCATAATATCTTATTTTTATATAAGGGGAGACAACCACTATCATAATACCTTACTTTCATATAAGAATATACCACTATCAGAATATCCCTTACTTTTGTATCAGGGAAGACTACTACTATCTATAGATTGTCCAATGTGTCCCCTCATGATCACATCAATATGACATTGGATCTATATGCTTTATTATTGTGATGTTTGACAATAATGGTAATCATTGTTATTTATCTAAAACAATGTACAACATATCATTTTGATTTCTTGTTGGTTAGACATTTCTATAAATATCTGAACTAAGGGTGACATTGTTAGACTTATAGCAGAAGTACATATAATTCATCAGACAAAGAGCAACAACCAAGGATTAGACTTAACATTTCAAAGGTAAGCTGCATGTAAAAACCGTAGCTAAACACTATGATTGTTTGTCAGGACCCCAGTGGTAAACAACAGAAGCATTATCTCCTAACTGAATAACACTACCGAGATGGCTGTCTGTCAATGTCAGTCCCTGACATTATGTGCAGGTAGTAACCAGCAGGTATTGGTGCTATAAGGTCAGCAGCACTGCTACACAGCCAAACAGCACTCCCATCAACACAGGCTCATGTGTACTTTTGTTGTTTACTGTATCAACACTGTACTCTTGACCTTCAGCATATTTAACACTGTACTCTTGACTATCAGCATATTATCATCAGCATGTTATCCTTAGCATACTTGCTAACTCTCCCTACTTTGGAGGGAGACTCAAGATTTTGGACCCGAAATTACATATTTTCAACCAGTAAATTTGCTTAAGTATTCCTTTATTCTAAGATCTAATGATTTGATCTGAACAACTCAAAAGATGCCATTCGCAAGTGTTATTTTTCCCTAGGGTGTTTATAAATACATTGTATTTATGTTTTTAATATTGAGCCATGTGGTTTCTCTTCCATGGGAATTTCAAAAGGTTGGCAAGTATGCTAGTGTTTGATTTTTGTTAATTTGTTGCCATGAACAGTTTGAAGGGAATGAAATAGATGTGACGGTTTGAAGTACAAAGTATAAGTTGGCATGCCGGATTAAAGATGGTCACAACATTTTAAACTTTTACACCTGGACAATTCTTAAGTTTTTCAACTAGCAGAAGTCAGTTTAGGGAATTTTGTTTGTGCTAATATTGGAACATTTGTGTGTCTGTGTAGATTGCAGGGATTTTGAGTAAGGTGAGGATGTTTAGTGAATTGGTACAGAGTTTAATGTTGAAACTTTTGTATTTTGTGCACTGAAATATTTAGGCTGATGTAGAACTTTTGTGTTGGTGCACAGAAATGTAGGCTTATGTTAGACATTTTATGTGTTGGTAATAAGAAATTAAGGCTGATGTAGAACTCTTGTGTTGGTGCACACAAATGTAGGCTTATGTTAGACATTTTATGTTTTGGTACTAAGAGATTAAGGCTGATGTAGAACTCTTGTGTTGCTGCACAGAAATGTAGGCTTATGTTAGACATTTTATGTTTTGGTACTAAGAGATTAAGGCTGATGTAGAACTTTTGTGTTGAAATTTAGGCTTATGTTAGACATTTTGTGTTTGTAACTTATGTTGAAACATTCAACTGTAGATAGATAGAGATTATGTCTAGGTAGAGATTTAGGCTTATGTTAAAACTTTTATGTGTAGGTACCGAGAGATTTAGGCCTACGTTTGTACTTCTGTGTTTACAGGCCTGTTAGTGCAAAGGTTTTTTCTTTCCAGTACAAGTGTAGGTAAGAACACATTTTATGCGACATTTTATGCGACATTTTGTAATCACTGAAGTTTATGGTGGCCTGCCATATATCTTCACTGGTTTTGCTGTGGAAGCATTTAAAGAATGCCTACTGCCACTCTCTCAATTATAGGTACGTAGGTGTATTCAGAATTTGTACTTAACTATGGACTTGTGGTGTCTGTAAAATGTCCTGTAGTGTTTGAAGGATTCGTGTTTTTATATAGCACTCCAAGAGTGACTGAACGTTATTCTGCCCTATTGATTTTTGGCTTTTGAGTGATGGTTTCTCCAGCAGTTGGCTCAAAGCTCACGGTCATATGCTGGTAAAGAATATTGGCTAATCATTTGAAGCTAGAAATGAGCTCAAGGTAATGGGAAGCACATATTTGCAGGCACACTTCCTGTTTACTATTCTGAGATACAGCTGTAGTACAAATACTCTGGATGATAAAGCTGCTTATTACTTAATAGAAATATTGTAAAGTTTCAACAGGATCAGTAGACCTCATCATTTTGCTACTGAACCACGTGCCTTGACAAATGTTGTTTAATTTACATTGTCACTTGGTTATAACAAGAGGCGTAGAGGCCCTGTATTGTTCACTTGAATCATTAAGCAATAGTGGCAAAATTATCTATCAAATAAAATATTGCAAATATCTTTCAGCAGCCAGCTGAGGGACAACACCTTTTGATTCCATTGACAATAGTTGAATAGGACCAATTGTGTGGGCAGAATAGGCATTCAATTCTTAAATGCCCAAACTACTTCATTTTGGGTCTAGCCTCCTCGGGAGCTACATTTTTCCTGATATCCACGTCCTAAGGACAAAGAATGTTTCATAAGCAATTTAGATAAGATTCTATGTGCATATGTGGACATAAAAAATCAACACAGCAAATAGTACATATGCATATGAATATTTGGTTAAGCAAGGAATAAGTCCTCAGGACTTGGCCAGACCTCTTGAGCTCATCTTTGTAGCATGATTATTTAACTACAACACAATCATGCTGCCATACACACTGCCATGTATGGGTATAGGGTTAGGACCTCAACCTTTTCCTATTTATGACCGAAGGACCAAGACCCAGGTGTTGGTAGGACCCCTGGGGCAATCCGTGTGCCAGAAATTGTATATATGATTATGGAGTGGGGATCTCAACCATATTCATGCTATGACCAAAGGACTAATTACCAAGGGGTTGGTAGGACCAAGTACTTTGGTCAAGGAACCGTAACTGTTTCCATGTAAAGACCCTAGATCCAAACATTATAGCATCTCATCTTATCATGCTGGTTATAGGGTGGGGATCACAAACAAATACATGACATGATCACCTAACCACTTTTCCACAGGGATTGGTGGAATTCTTAGGAAAATCATCCTAAGCAATATATTACAGCAACATTTTACTTCGTCCTCAGGCAAACTACTAAATTTTTAGTAATCTTAGTGATTTTTTTTCATATGTAAAGTATATTTCCTTTGTTCTTAGGTAGTGTGTTCCTTACCTTGTCCTTAAGTAAACTATTTTATAGTTTGTGATAAAATCTGTGTTGTGTGGATACCATATCCAATTGCTAAGTTGGACTGGTTTTGTTACTATGTGCAATTTGCCCGAGTCAGAAGCCATATCTATAGGGTGCTGAGGATGGTACATAGTAGCACAGGTGGAGGTAAGTGGAGGCTCAAGGTCGAGGGGGGCCCGAGGATAAAGGTGGACCTAACAGTGAAGTTTGGCCAAAGCAATGGTATATACAGTTATACAGATTAAGTCACCAGGTGTAATGTGGACCACAGGTTGATATAGCTGATGATGTAGGTCAGAAAAAGGTCAGAGGACATTATGTTGGAAGTTGGCTTGAGGAGTGAGATGGAGCTGAGGATAGAGGTGGACCTGTAGTGGAGGTGGACCTGTAAGTGGAGGTGGACCTGTAAGTGGAGGTGGACCCCAAGGTTGGAGGTGGACCTGTAGTGGAGGTGGACCCCAGGTTGGAGGTAGATCCGTAGTGGAGGTGATACCTGTTAATGTAGGTGGACCTGTATGTTGAAGTGGACCTCAGACTGGAGGTTGAACTGAGGGTTGTGGTGGGTGGGATAGTGGAATGTAGGTGAGAGTGGCGGTAGAGAAAGACCTGAGGGTGGTGATGGGCCTCATGGTGGAAAAAATAGACCTCAGGGTTAAGGTTGTCCCGAGGGCGAAAGTTAGACTGAGGGTGTTGATGAGCCTGATGGTAGAGGTTGATCTGAGTGTGAAGATGGATCTGATGTTGGATGTGGACCTGGGGATGGAGATGTACCTAATAGTGGAAGTGGACCTGAGGATGGTGATTGACCTGATGGTGGAAGTGGACCTGATGGTGGAAGTGGACCTGAGGGTGGTGATGGACCTGAGGGTGGTGATGGATATGATAGTGAAGGTGGATTTAGGATGAAGGTGGACCTGAAATTCAAGTATCACCATCTCAGGAACATAAAAGTTATTGCACAAGCTTGCCCTGTTGGTCTAACATGATATTTTAGAGGTATATGGTTGGTATAATGTTCCTTTTTTCTGCTCTTTCTAAATATGGTCTTAGTTTGTGTAGACATTATGTAGAAAGTTTGCTATAATAAGTGTGGCATTTGAAATGTTAAAACATGACATGAAGAGGTGGTAAAAAATAGTCAACCATCATGTAGGTACATGTATGTGGGATATGAAAATTCCACCCTCGGGTCCAGAATTTTGTGTCAGAACCACAGTCTCAGTTCTGATCCAAACTCTAAACTGTCGGGTGGGATATCGATATCCCACATAACAACATATGAAACACCCTATTTGTCACTTTGTGATATCTTTATGTTAATACTGAAATAACAGCATTACTGCAGATAATGATTGTGCTGTTTTGTGCCTTTCGAAGCTGTTGATTTGTGTTAGTCTGATTCAATATTCGGTGCATGTCAATTATTAGGGTTAATGTATTATTCTAAATGTAGTTTTGTTGGGTGCAGGCATCTGAAGAACATCTCCTTAAGTATTCTCTTATTTGTCTTTAGACTATTCTTACTCTGTCCCTTAGTGAAGAATCATTTACTCTGTCCCTTAGTGAAGAATCATTTACTTTGTCCCTTGGCGAAGTTTTCTTTACTTTGTCCTTATGTATGTTATTCCTTTTTTTGTGTTCAGGTTAATTATTCTAAAGTTTGTTATGAGGTTAAATATTCCTTAGTTTGTCCTGATGTAAAGTATTTCTTTCTCTGTCTGAAGTATACTAATCCTTAGTTTGTCCTGAAGTAAAGTATTTCTTTCTCTGTCTGAAGTATACTAATCCTTAGTTTGTCCTGATGTAAAGTATTTCTTTCTCTGTCTGAAGTATACTAATCCTTAGTTTGTCCTGATGTAAAGTATTTCTTTCTCTGTCTGAAGTATAGTAATCCTTAGTTTGTCCTGATGTAAAGTATTTCTTTCTCTGTCTGAAGTATACTAATCCTTAGTTTGTCCTGATGTA